>KZ537963.1:210332-247391 GCA_000934665.2 Catajapyx aquilonaris
GGGGGGGGGGGCGGACTCTTAATTAACGACCGATGCAATTTTCATCTGCGCTTACACCGTTTGCAGTGTTAGCTCCTGGTATTGTAGATAATGGTCTGATCCGTTTAACGGTCCGGGGGAATGCAGATAACTTAGTTTGATAAATTGTGACAGGTCAAGATGAACTCATGGGTTGTAGATTTTTGACACATCCTAACAGGACACAGAGCACGTGCAAAACTGCATTTATTGCACCATTCTTCCCCAAAATATATACCGCCCACCTCCATTTCTCTGTCCGAGTTGGAAAACTGTCCACGGCAGGTATTTCTGGAGCAGTTTCGTGACTTGTGGCGCAAATGAAAGGCCTCAAGGGACGCGATCTTGGCTGGCAGCCCGAGAGATAAATGATCCCCCTCCTAGTCACAATGGTCTTCCGCGTTGCTACATCCGAGCCCATTCCGTGAGCCGACTACCCAAAAACATCCAAACGTTATTTTGTTCCACTGCATGTCTTCGACTTCCGCCTCTCTGTACGACAATGTTTAAAAAAAAATCATGGAAATTGTTTGTATAATTGGACGTAACTCACCAACTGTTGGGAGCTCACCTGTATCCTGCAGGTACTGCACAGGAAGTGCTTATCGGTCAGGTGGTCATCATAGGGGTACCGATTCCGCACATTTTTCAGCAGGTGGTGATAATGTGGGAACCTTGTAAATTCCCACCAACGTGAGAAACCGACACACTTCACTTCCTTCCTCTTTTCCGCACGTGTAAAACGCGTTTGCAGTTCTCCCCCCAAAAAATAAGAGGACGGAAAAAATTTTTACTATGAGGAGGGTATACAAAAAAAAGCCTACTAATTCAGATGAAAAGTGCCTTCCAGCATGAAACTCTGGACAGCTAGGTTTTTGTGGGGGTTTGCTGGAGATATACCCAGTAGTTTTCCTACTGCTGGGGACGGTTTCATTAACGCGGTCGACCATTACAGCAACGCTGCTGGGATGTAATCGTCATTTCTATTCGGGAGTAACGATCCAGATATGGATTCAAGCTCCAATTACCTTGTCGCTTCAAATTAGGGGCCGGGCTGTACGTCAGTCCGACGGTTCAGAACCTTTGAAAACGCGCCGATGGGAGAGAGGTCCCTGTGTGTGCAAAATTTAATCCGGGCAAAAATCACCAGATAACTGAATAGCGTGCGAGTCGAGTAACTGATCCAATTTGGGAGGCTTTTTGCGGGATAAATCAACCAGAAAGGCTTGTCACTGTTTCGGTATTTCCGCCATGCAAAATTGGGAACGGTGCGCCTTATTTTAAACCCCAATTTTTTTCTTCAAAAGAGTGGTGATTAATATTCCAGGATTATCCGGATCAAATCTCAAGTTGCAGAAAATCCGGTACATTTTTTTTCTGAAGCTAAACTGACATTGCCTCCATTTTCTAAGCGAGTTTTCCAGGCTTCAAAGACGCCCCTTTTCCGGAAGCGGATGCAGGGTGAAGTTGCCATAAAGGAATGTCATGATTTTCTTCATGCTGTCTGCCTTTTGTCTCGACTTCAGGAAATCGCAGCATTCCGGGCTTCCATCCGGATCTCAGTGAGTCGCAGTGTCAGCTCGAAACTTGACTTGAAGTGCGGAAGAACCATTTTGATAGCATTGCAGGCTAGGATTCCTCCGGCTAATATTTTGGTTAACACGCCACATCGTCTGAGGAATCTGGCTTATATCAAACTCATAAGGAATCTGTCAGGCCGTTAATGCGTCGTAATCGGAGAAAACTGGCAAGAAAAGTCTGCAGTCTTCGAGCTTAGAAGACATGGATTACTCCCTGAGCCGCAGCGGAATTGCCAGAATTACCTCCCCCAAAACTTCCCAGATCTTTAAGAGAAGGAGACGGATTCAATCTCATCAAGCGCACGTGTGATGCGGATAATAGCAAGATACGCCTGCAGGGTGCGGGGAAGGATAGAAGATTATAAAAGTTGAGAAACCGATAAGGATACTGTGGGATAGAAGCCCTCCCCCTTTTCTGCTGGGGAAATGGCGACAGGCGAATCCCTCAGACCCATTTGCACCCATGATATGGAGCGACAAAAGTAGGCCCCCGGATTATGCCTCGACGTCTTTCATTTTCCACAAGGGCAAGTCTCAGTCCCAATCGACGATTTGCAGCAAGGTATACTACCCCCGGATTCTTTTTTTTCTTTCTTTCCGGGTTACCCCTGCCGGTTCTTGGCACGTGACAAATGGGAACGTCGGGTTCGATTCGGCTCAAGCTGTTCACACGGCGTCAGTTCGCTTTTATACCTAATCTTCCACACCTGAGCCTGATCCGGAAGAAGGGGACCCGTCATGAACCCACTTTATGCCCTTCCAGCTTCCATCTTTGTTCATAATTGCACCACTCACCCTCTACTCTGATTTATTATTGCTACCTTCCCCCAGCAGCACCCTATGTGATATCCGGAGTAGCGTCATGGAAATTCCTCCGCGTCTGATGGCAGAAGGGGGGGACATCAATTCCAGATATGTGGTCCTTGGTCATCCATCATATCCCCTCGAGAAGACAGGAAGCCAAGGGAAGGAAAGTTTGAATCAATTTCCCCTCATCATTCCCGGACAAAGTGTTTCGATCTATCAGGACAAAACCCTCGCCTGAGTTTGACCGCGTCGTAAAGCCCCGACGGGGAAAAGACAAAAAGTGCTGAAACCCCAATGGTACTGTTCGGGAAGGGATCCGCATAGGGTGTGTCAAAAAGGCCGCCTGAAATTTCTTTAAAACTCCTAGCAATTTTTCAAAAAAAAATATTTGACCGGCTGTGTCCATCCGTCTGGACAGTGGACAGTTATCAGGGCACAAACGGTATTCGGAGTCAGCTGACCCTAAATATAGGTTTCGTGGTCAACTTCCGGTTCCAGGATCACTATCTGCCAAGGTCAAGTCTACAGGCTGGTGATCTTGGACTCCTTGGGAACAAGAAATGAGACTGTCAACATTTTATGTCATTGTTGTCAAATTTGAATTTCCTTGGCAATGAGAAAAAGTCAACTGGCGTGATTTTCCAATGGTTTTTGAAAGTGTTTCCAACCCTAATGTGACCACCACTGAATTCAATGAAATGTGAAGAACTTTTTGGCACATTCTGTAGGCTATTGGAAACACTTACTTGAATTATGAGTAGGTACTTGGCAAATCGACAAACGCACTTTCCGGGCGCAACTTTTTTCATAATAGAGTAGAGCGTGCTCAAAGCTTCTGATTGATTAACATCTACTCAGCGAGAGATTAATCGCGACTGCACTCGGCGGCCTGTCATTCGGTACCCTGCGTGATATACGCCCGGAACATAAGTTGGGAGGGGTGCGACTATTCGCCGGATTCTCGAACGCTGTCAAAAGTAATTACTCGCAATCTGTAAAGCCCGAATTGTGATGGAGGAAAAAAGAATCGAATTAATCAGGAAAACGGAGCCGGTCTTACCTTCCAATATGAGCCAACTTCAAAAGCACAGCTTTCCTAACACGAACCTTGTGCTTGACTCTGGTCACTGGCAGCATCCCTACCCTTAATTATTTCTCTCCACTAAATTTTGTCGACCTGATTATCCCAGAAGCGTATGCCCAGACCTCGACTCTGTGAGTGACTGCGAAAAGACCAGCCTCAAGAGTTTTCTGGGGGTGTGTATAGGGGAACATTACTGCGGATGACTAACCCTCGCTCATTTTGCCTAGCTCTTTTGATTAGGGTTCGCTTGTTGGGTCTGTGGGTGTTGGTTTCCCCCTCTATGCACCATTTCATCCCTCAAAGTCCCCACCCCTCTTCTTACATTCTGCTGCCATCCACAGGGTAAGTCAAAAATCCATGGGCAGATGGCCCCTCCAAAACGAGTGCTAAATGTGGAGACACCAACCGCTACTGCAGTTCCTACTCACCCTGTATATACATGATGGAAACATATCCTTTCCTTTGCTTCAGAATGAGTCGTTAGTCAAGGGCTGACTCACTTGCCGAAATCGTTTGGACCCCCCCTCAACCCCCCATCATCCCTTCAAATTTCGTCACCCAAGTTATTGACTACCGGACACCCTCTTCTAAATTTTTTTTTCACGATGAGTATACACAATACGGCACCCTTCTGAGCAGGAAAAAGGAAGTACAGATGACAGCAATTCCGGGGGTGCGTTGGAATGCGTCAGTAGGAATGGAGTCCCATTAAAAGGATTTTTAACGCCTGCGAAAATTCGTTGCACTCCCGGAGAGTGGAATTTTTGCGTTAGGAACTTAAGATGGGTTTCATTAGTGATGGAGCCAAAATAGCGTGCCAGATGTGATGGGCTACACTAAAATGCGTGAATTTCTGGTGCTGCAAAAAAACAGCTTCATTTACGCGGCAAAAATATGCAAATATTTCTCACAAAACGCAACTTCCTAATATGAAACGTCTGGTTGTGGTGTAAGGCCCAGTTAAACAACCTGTTATGATGACCTCGAAAAGTATCCTGACCACCAGGCAACCACCATAACTCGACCGAATTTCAAACGAGCGCCCGCGAGTGAAAACGGGCACGTGTGAATGTTCCCTCCGAGTGTTTGAGAGTGAATTTCTGGAACACGAGAGAACCGAACACGCCCATGACTTGAGAGGACACCGAAAGGGAGGATCTGGGATCCCCAGCATCCGATTTCAATTCCTAGGAAAACCCCAGCAGCATCTCATCACGTCTCCCTCTTCATTCATTACAGGCTTTACTGCCAAACCGCCTTTCCCCCCCCCCCTCTCTCAAGCTTCTTCTTCTAATTGCAAGCAATAAAAATATTGTCTCCTCCGCAGACTTTTCCCTGGGAATTTGGCTGCTGCGTTCGTACCAATTACGACGGTCATCTGGAAGATTAGAGTGTGTCACCTCAGGACAGATGGCGGAAGAGCAAATGGCAACGACGGTTAACGCCACTTGGCCAATGACAGTAACAAATACAAGTGGTGACGGGCTCGGAAATGGTCTTTTTGCAGATTTACGGACCACTCTTGCAGAAAGTCGAGGGAAGAGAGAATTTTGGGGAGGCTTATACTGTATATACAGAGAGAAAGCTGGTAGTGCCGGGAAGCAAAAGGTCTATAATTTGCGGATGAACGCTCTCACGCACTAAAATTTCATATACGGTGGTTATTAGATGAACTGGTTTCGCTGGTTGGGCCATAAATCGGGTTTATTTGGGACAATGGCTATCATCCGTCATTTTCTATAATATTGTTTTATTGCGCTTTACCAGCTTAGTGTTGGGGCGAGCTCGGAATTTTTCTACCACATCAGCAAAGCATTGGTGGTGCTGTTCGCAATATTTTCTCATGAACATTGCCTTTTTCTCTAGTTTTAATTTTCGTAAACTATTGGTCGTATTTTCAACATTTGGCATGAAATCCATCCAATTTCCCGAAATCGTTTCCTGAGCACTTAAAACGTGAAATAAAACGCAAAATCTATCGTCGTGATCTGACCTGTCGCGTCGAAGCAAACATACGATTCGCTAACAGAGGGCTGATCTGCTAGCGTCGACAACTTTGTGAAACATTGCTGCACTTGAGATCGAAAGGCATAAAAAGTCCCCCCCTCAATTCCTTCAAGGAGGATTTATATCGCCTTCGCAGATTCTCCCGCCTCCATTCATTTTGCCAGATTTTCCTTGGGTCCTTTTCCCCTCACTGGAATTGGGGAGCAGCAGGTGGATAAGTCAACATTCATGTCCTAAGAAGAAGAAAAAAAAGACACCTCGGACCCCCTCCGTACCGAAATGCAGGAGGTTTAATCCTCGAGCAAACACGCGATCCAATTTGCAAACTACCTCTGCCGAAAGGAAGGGAGGCTCCAATTTGATTCTATCAGAAGGAGTAAAACAGCTGGGACCTTCCTCGGTGGGCGATCTGGCACAATCGGACTAATTTCCTTTGCGGGGGCGAAACCTAACTTCGAAACCTCTCCTGCTGGGTATGGGGGGGAAGAGAAAACGATAATGATTCCCCCCCACCCCCCCACCACTCCNAAATCCTATCGGCAACCAGGGTCACGTCTGGTGGCCTGCTCTGGGATTCCCCAATTGCACCTCCTGACAACTTTACTCACTTTGGTCGCTCCCTGTACTGGCTTTAGTGTCGTGAGAAGAGCTAGTGGGTGACAGCCGACTGTTCATGAATTATACAGAATTACGGGGTAGTAAACAGAGTCAGGCAGGGGCTGGATTGGTTAGGAGTTAGAACCATAGAGACTAGCTGCTACCTGCTTTGCACCTTACTGGTTTGTTTCTCAACATGTCTCATGTATTTTAAAGCTTATAAGCCACAAGTTCGCCACATGGATGAGATGGACAGCCGATTAACATACGAATATTCAAACGCAGATGGACCATTCTCCATCTGCATACACTCCTGCCACCCTCAGGTCGTGTGAGAGATAGCAGTACTATCAGGTCGGCTTCTGTGTAACATATAAGATTCTAGCAACTGGCACTTCGGACTCACCCTGTACACTAGTCCAATAAGCAATTTGTATTCAACAAGTGCTGAACCGATAGAGCGATAATACAAGGCACGCACTTATCATAATTTCATGTTACGTATCATTTGGATTTAGTCCAAGAGATGGGCAGTGGGCAGCACGTCCGGTGCATGTAATTAACAGCTGCATAACTATATACGGGGTCCGGAATGGTAACAGTAGCGTATAAATCACCAAAGCGTTTCATTTCCGGAAAAGGATGAAAGCGATGTAATTCAGGATACAGTCAACTGCAGACCTTCCCACGATGGGGCTAATAAATCGTTGGTTCAACCTCATCGAAACAACTGCGGAAGGTGCTCGTTTGTTAATCACAGACCCGGGGAATATGGCACAGCCAGAGGATATTAAAATATACAGCGTGAAACTTACCGTTAGGTCCAGATGGTAACCCTTCACTGTATGAAACGAACAAATTTTCCATGCGTGTCACTCACCTGGAAAGAGAGAAAGTAGCGTGCTCAAAAGTCCAGACACTCGGAATGAATTATTCTCACATTCTCCTTCGCAAGGAGTTGCGCTCATATATGGTTGCAATGCAGGAAACGAAGAATTTTCTTTGTCCGGTCTGGATGGAAAAAAAAATTGCAGTAGGGAAAGACACGGGCAGAAAAATTCACAAAAATGTTCTCAGGGTGTGTTTGCAAATGACTAATTAGAGTGTAACGCAAACACTCCCTGAGAACATAGTCATTTTTATGACTACTGTCCACAATTAATTATTGAGGGGTTTAAAATGTTATGAACAGTATGCCATAATTTGGGTGCTACAACCCGACAATCTGCACCTTTTTATGCAAATGTGACAAAATAAAATAATTCAAAGAAGGTCACAAATTTTCAACACCGAAAGGGCCCTCCCAAAATAACGCATTCCCAACGTTCTCGCTTAAAATTCACATAAAAGGGAGAGGACGTAAAATTAAGTCATTCCTTCCGCTTCCCGAGAAAGAAAGAGAGAGGAAAAAAAAGAGGTAGACGAAGTCGCCCTATTTGCGTTCCAAAATCATCCTTTTCCCATCTCCCTTGTGCCCCCTTGAAGACGAAGAGGAAGAGGAAACTCCAACAGCTGTTGGGGGTCCTATGAATAGATCCGATAAACTAACACTGCTCCTCACGGCTCATGCAACGCCCATGTCATGTACTGCACACCATTTTCAACAGGTCCAGAAGAGAAATTGGGGTCCCTACTCTTTCCTCTCACACCCATCCATCACTTTCAGGGCTTCGTCTTTTGGGGGGATGAGACTTGGAAGATGGTGCCAACCGCCATTTTTTTCTCATTTTGCTCTCCTTCCGACGCTGACATTTTGACCTAGGCAATATCGGGAGTCGTGATTGACAACCTTTGGGGGGGTTCAAACGTTGGAAGAATGCCTGAAACGTGCATCTGGTTGCAATACTCAACTTGCAATTAGTCGGTGTTGAAAAGTTTACATTTCTAGCCTGAGAAACAACCGTTTGTATTAGACTGAAGCTTCTTGTATTCTAATGTTTTCTTCCCCCCCTCACGGTTTGAAACGAACAAGAAATGGAAACGTCTCCTCTCCGGAAATTCAATAACAAAACTTGTGGCAGGAACGTCGTAGGCGTGATGGATTGCGCCAGTTTTTCCAGCGACCCCCTCACGTTCCTCAGACTTCATGAACCAGCTTCTGGCATTTCTTCCAGGCCCTTTCCATTAACCTAACTTTGCCTCTGGAGCCAACCTTCCAGTGGAAAAAAGTGCCAAAAAAATACATGCCCGCCTTCTCTATATACACAACAAAAGGTGAGAGGAACGTCGGAGCACTTATTTACACCGTGTCTCTTGGCGAGAATTTTGTCGCGAGATGCTTGAACTTGGACCAGGCTTGAATTAGAACATCTTACACACCGGTTTGGTGCAATCAAAGTTTTTAAAACCCAACAACAGATGTAAAACAGTCAAAAAAATTATGTAAACTTAAAAAATTGTTGGTAGTCCTGTCTGACTGAAATAGATAGTCTAAACAAATTTTTTTCAAGGTTATGAAACCTGCATTGAGTTCACTGCTCTGCTTAAATGGGACGCGACTATGAATAGCTTTACTACCCCTAAGGGGTTCCAGTAAATAACACAGAACATCCTGTTTCAAAATGGCAAAGTTCGAAATCCAAGCTACAAACTTTAAAAGTTGGCAACCTCAGTTTTATTTCAAACGACTATACTCGTAATGTTATCCACGCAAGTAGGCAACACCCTTTACCTTCCAAGGTCGGCAAATGCACGCACATTTTCAGTAGTGAATCACTCTCCAGTCGTAAAAATCCGCCTCTTGTTACAAGTCGTTCTTTTTTTTAACAAATAAAAAGGAAAGAACGGCGTCTTGTAAAAGCAAGCACCGAAGCTCATCGCGTGTTAATTCTAGTCATCAATTACATCGCTTTCCTTTCAAAGATCCTCCTCGCATGTGATTATGAGCGTCCATTACAATTTATGACCGTCCGTGAACTGTTCACATTCCATTGGACATTACCACACATACAGGGCATAACAGTTTTTAAAATAATATATAGCATAATAATTCAAACCTGCCAAATACCTGCCATCATTTTATAGTCTATTAATTATTCGGGCTTTTGAAGCGAGTCTGTTTGCTATTATTTTGTCTTCTCTCGCAAAAACCTGGTGGCGTGTTTTTTTCCCTGGCTTCGTTAAGGCTATTATTTAATTACGGGCTTTCGACTTAATTACCGGCACGCCCCGATGCATATATCAAGGGTGTTTTGATTACCTGTTGCAGAGCGATGTATAGCGTTGCTGTGACAAAATTCCGGGCTGCAATTCTTCGTATTAAAAAAAAGACAAACGAGGAGGGTGTTGACTTATTAGGTTTGCAGAGTTTTATGCGACAGGCTGATTGAGTTATATTTTTTTTTGCAAAATTTTTCATTCCGTTTATGTGTGCTTCCATTGAAAGCCAGAGATGGAAAAAAATACTGTTGCAGGTTATGTGCCAGCCAAAAATTTGCATATATTCAGTTTCACATTACAACAGTTAGCATGTAGTCAATTAACTGCTGTTCGAATGTACTGTAATTCGCCTGATATCAACTTCCATTACGATATCTTCCGGAGATAAAGAATTACTTACTGCGAGAACACTTCTCACAACACACAGTTACGCAGCATTGTGATCGAATTAGTGAGCCATAATAGACCCAACTGCTCGTAACTGTATCCTGATTATGTGAAAATTCGGATCATGATCCCAAACAGGATCCAGTCTTGCTTACCCTCCATATTTTTTTTTTGTATAATCTTCGTGGGATACATCCCACGACGCTACAACTCCAAGAGAATTTCAAGAATTTTCCAGACCCCTAATTTCCCCACCTCTAATCAAAAGCCCCCCCTCCTAGTCCTATCTTTATCGAAACCTCAGGCGGTGTTGCCAGCTCTCTAAATCCCGCCACCTGTCACGATCCCTTTTCTATTTTTAAAACTCGGGTGAAACAGTTTCATAAGCATCGACGAAACAATATCCCACGCCAAACAAAAGGAGTGAACAATTGGCGTCATTAATTATTGGTAATAAGTCATTACACCTCATTCTTTAAGGAAATCGTATGTTCTGAGCGTAACAAAAAGATGGAGGGGGAAAAGATAATTCCTTTTTGATCGATGACCCTCTGAGATGAGCCTTCCTTCTTTGAACTGCCTTGAGGGGATGTAATGCCTCAAACTCCTCGGACCCCTCCATTATTCAAGACCCAACTTCACATTGGAAATTACACCTTTGGTGGAGTTCGAATAAGGTTGACTTCACGATATCCCATTACGGAAGAGCCAGGTTTTAATTAAATAAAAATTGTGCCGGTAAATTTTGCAATCGCACTGTCGCTTCTAATCTTCTGGTGTTACAAAAAGGTGGTAATGATGAATACGATCGTTCGGATGTACTTTAATGTGGCGTAATTTGTTGCCAATTAGTTATTCGATTGCTGCAACCCACAATCCATTACGTGTAAATGCATCGGTAGGGTCAATTACCACCAGTGTTTTATGCTTGTAACACACTGTGTGCGACCATGTCGCTTTATGCTCGCTCAGTATCTTGGAGCACCAATAAAATATTTCAAAAACCTTACACATTGTGTATGCATAATTCAAACCATGGCGTACCCCGCCCTGCACCAGTAAAACCTACGAAAAAAAACCGCTACACCCTGAATAAACACGCCACGCTCTTTTTCCTCCCACAACTTCCTTTAACTGTACAGACTCTTCTTACCTTATTTTATCTTTCGCAACGAAACGGAATCACCCAAAAAATCACTTCCTCTCCCCTAAAATCCACCTGTGAGTGTCACCACTTCCTCCTAGTAACTTCCTGCGAGCTTCACCATCTGCCAAACTCACACTGGGAGAGAGCACTGAGCACCACAAACCGAAACAACCCAACCGCCACCGGGTTGCTTGACTGACTCCCTGGGCTGGCTAGGCCTCTAACTTCTAACCCAAGTGGGCAACCAAGCGAGAAGGGCAGCCCCTCTCTCATGGTTAAGAAAAAAAAAGGTAAAACGAAGAAGAGGAGGCCCACCTTTCCAAGGCGAAGAAGTCGTGACATGGCCAGCCTGCATAGGCACGCAATGGATGCTGTTCACTCTCTAGTGTAGCACCTCCCATATGAGCATATTTCTCAGGAATTTCGACCTTCATCAATTGCGGTCAAGGTATTGTTGGTGATTGACATGGCGTGGTGATCGATAGGCAGTGTGGGGAGGGGATTTATCATTACAGGGGCGGTTATTGTGCTCGGTGCTGTAGTTTGTTTTAGGGGGTTGAGCCATGCTATTGTTGACGGCTTATGGGCATCGACGATCGGTTACAATATTGTGACATTATTTTCTAGAGAGCGGGTGCAATGAATCACATCAAACTGCTATCGTGTTACGGCATCGGGTATTTCAAGCTCGCAGCTGTTATGAAATGCGGATATTATTATAATATTGTAAATAGCAATTTTGTGTAGTTTGAAGCGGTTCTATGAATATTACCGTCCGCTGTAATGTTTATAAAAACAACTCTAAGCAATTTATTTGCAATAAATCGACGTGAACCTCATATTACTGAATTTTTAATTCTAAAACTACTGTAATCATTTATCATTAAACATGTACTGCTCACTAATAAGCATTAGTTGAAAATGTTGAGATTTGACACGACTATTCCTTTGATCCCCTCTAATAGGCCGCGGTTCGCGCTAAAATAGCAACTGCAACAAATGAGTTCCGGCATGAAAATGGCACATGATATTCCCTCTGTAGCTGACACCTTTTAAACTCCCAAGCTGCTGCATACCCCTTCAGGATATTCACCTCAGTACCCCTGACAATGCCTGTCAGGCGTATTTGTCAATATCGCATTTCCACCAGACAACAAACATCTGATTAATCACGAACTAACGGTGCCAGCACCTTGCGGTACACTGCACTGGCGCAAATAACCATGCAGTCATCCTAGTCAGATATAGCCATATGCTGCAGGAAAGATTTTTTTCACTGATGTGGTAAATGACTCCATTAAATTTTTTTTTGTTGCTTCGTTTTAAAGTGGTTACTGTGAACAATGGCGTCGTGCGTACGGTGGCCGAGTTGTGACACGGACATGCCAACATGCCCATACTGACCACGCCCTCTTTGTGTACTTCCCCCTCTCCCAGCATCAGAAAGACAAACGGTTATTACAGCAGACAGATATCACTCCGGGGGCATTTTTGTGGACGATCGAAGGAGAGGTCAGCTGGCCAAACTTTGCCTCACGGTTTATCTTCACGCTCGTTACGTCCGACAGGCGACTTTCAATAAAAAGAGGGGGGGGGGGGATTGCTGATTACCCCCGCTTTTCCTTTGTTGATGATGGAGGGAGGCTAAAATGAAGCCTCTCTCCAACATACTCCTCTTCTTTTTTCACACGTGACTATCTCCAACTTCCTCATTCCAGTCACTCCATTTGCATGGGGATTCATCTCTGGCCAGGAAACAATTGGAACCATCAAAGGGGGCTCGGTGACCACATCTCGTTAGCCCTCAGAACGGGCCGTGGAATAATGATAAAAAAAGAAGCAACCTCCAGGATGAGAGGCACAATGGCCGCATGCAGCTTCGTTAATAACTTCTCCGGCATAATTGAAGGATGTTCGCCGTGAAAAGGGCCTCTCTATAAAAGCATGTGTAATCTTTAAATGGCGCGTACGATAATGTGGGGGAACAGTCGCTGAGCATATGAAAATGTAACGCATGATATGCATAAAAAAGTGTAGGCAAATTGTGCCATGACTACCGGTATATCGCTCAAAAAGATAAGAGACGATTTTGCATCGAGACCAAATGCAAAATTGTCTCCATCATTTTCAATGCCTGATATAGTACAACAGGATGTTATACTTCACGATAAAGTGCCAATTACTTCTGTAACGAGGCGTCCCGTTGCAGACCAAATGACATCCATACATCCTCGAGTGAACCGGAATACATCCCGTAGAAGTGTGTCGGTCCAGTTAAGAAAATACCCTCAAGATACGAGTGTAATTGGTGCAATTAGCCCTTCAAAGGTTGCGAAGAGAAAGGCACGAGAGACGCCTTCCAGTAATAAAAGCTGATAAACCACTATTTGACATAGCCTTTTTTTGTAAGCTACTTTACATGCCATGAATCAAGGTTAATTAATATTTACGCCACAGCGTAAAAAACCGCGTTGTAATCAGACGTTTCAATACTGGTACGAGACCTATTGAGCTATAATATTTTTCGCGAATTATTGCCTTCTCCATTCCTCCTATAGAAAAAAAGCCATTTTCTTCTCCAACCCCTGCGACCTTAATTGAATTAATCTGGAGTATGACCACAGACTCTCCTCGAAGTGTCCTCGGAGTCATCTAAACCATCGCCCTTCATCACCACCCCTCATTCACTTGGACTTCCCGATGACATTACCCAGCATCTTCTCTTGCATCGAAATGCCTGCCAGATCCATCCCCCAGCCATTTCCATCAGTCCACGTCACTATTCTACTAATTGGCTGAGATCCCCCACCCACCCTATATATACGTATATATTTTTTATGAGCCCGTATTTTTTCGAACAGGACATAAATCTAAATTTATGAGACCTGCCGGCAAGATGAACGATGAATTTTGCTGATCGCGACATATTTTATCAACAAAAACGATGTCAAATTTGTACAGAAGTTATACTGATGTTAGCCGGCAGTTAGCAAGCAACTGAATGGTTTCTCTACCCATTGCGCATGTGTAGAACACGGGCCAATAGGAAGCGTCGCGGTAACATGCCCACTACGATTGTAATATTATATAGTCTCACATGTCGCAGGCAAAGCCCTATTGTTGAAACTGAATTAGAACAAGTTGGCATGCTGGCGCCGGCGCCTGTAGAAAACACCTTTTATTGTAAAGGCGGTACCGAGGAAGGGCTCTAAGTTCTGCACTAATTAGATCTGGTGTCGTTAATCACCAGACTCCTCTGCCAAGGAAAGTTAAGACCTTAGATACGAATCTTCCTCTCATTGTAAGTCTCCACTCCTTCACCCGGAGAAGTCACCTGGGAGACAGGAGAGTGCCGGATTATCGGAGCAAAATGGCACTAGCACAGTCTACTCTGCGACATTTGGCGACGGGATTGTTCTGGCAGAGTTTCCGGGCCCTTTGAAAGGGTCAGAAGGAGGACCCAACCTATATATAATTTAATGCCAACAAATGTTCCGGACAATACCAACTGGACGCAGTGCACCTTTATAAGTAATTAATATGGTATTCATTGGCCTATTTTCATTGCGCTGTAGTCAAAGCTTTGCGGGGGTCCAGATATTGGAGGCTGCAGCTACAATGAATATGGAAATTTCCCTATTATTGCATTCAAATCGGTGGAATTTACATTTCGACACTTTGCCAACCTAAAGAGTCGAGGGCCTCTCATGCAAATGAAAATCCTGATCTGTTCAAATAAGGAAACTTAAATATTATTCCAGGTCCGTTCTCCCTGCTTTATATACCAACTTGCGTGGCAGATAAACCCGCAAATTTGTTATTCTCTTGGTGAGCAATTTCTGGCATCCACATCTCCCAAGCACAAGCTGACGTCAGACTATCTTGATTCATGTAAATGAACTCAAGCACTCAGACCATTAGAGGCGCCATCTGTATATATAGGTCTCTTCTCCCTCCCCCTTCTTTGGTGGCCAGAGGAGGGAAGGAAATTATGATCTTCTGTTGACTTAATATTGCCTCTGTCGTATCACAAGATGCATTAATCCCTTTCTCAGATGTCGTGATTAAATTGGGAGAAGTCGAGGGAAACTTTCTCGCCCCTGTTTCTATGGGAGTAAATGGTAAATGTTCTGTCGGGCCAACTGTTTATCCAAGTTTCTGGCTTTGCTGTCTTGTTGGGAAATAGCTGGTACTTAAACTGTAGGTGTGGCAAAGGAAGGGGATGTCGAGGAATGGAATTTGCCAGTGTGACACCGCTTGTCTTTGGTCGGATCAAGTACCGCAAGAGAAGTTATGAAATATTAAATTCGACTGATAGATATGCTTAAATTTTTGCGAATTAAATGTTGATCCGTGTGTTTAACCTTCTGCGTCAGTAAACAAAAGAACCACTAAACCTTAATTTCCTCTCCATGGCCCGCCTACTTCTCATTACTGCTCCCCCCAAAAAATTAGGATCAGTATACATTCAGCACACGTATCGAACCTAACCGAATTAATCCCACCTTTTCATTCTCGGACCGTCCGAATTGCCCCCCTTTTTCCGAGCTGTTTGGGACGGATCGGTGGGTCCGTCCGAGTGAATAGAAACTGGTAAAGAGAGAGCGAAAAAAGGGGGGGACACAATAATTCTTGTGCCGGAATGCTCGTCCTAGCTGATTGCAGTAGTAAAAATGAAGTGGAACGCGAACAACTGCAACTCGGCACGCGGCTTTTAATGCCTTTTTCCCCCCTCCTTCCTCTCTGTAGGTCTGGCAGAACAAAGACTTACGGAGGAAACTATTTCTGCCGTACTTCAGATGGCATCAGACCTGAAAATGGCGCAAGAGGGAGGGAGGAGACATCAAGCGTCAGAAAAGCTCTGTCGAAATCGGAATTTTTATGCCTGGAAATGACGACAAAAGTATAACGGACCTGCCGGCAAACTCGTTTAATATGACGTTGACGTTATGACCCGATCAATAAAATGACACTTTTTTCATATTTAAAAAAATGGGGTGTGCCAGATTGCAATTATGGCCCTCCCTTCCTTTATAAAAAAGGGCATAAATAACCACCCTGTGTAACAATGTGCGAAAAAAGGTCGAGAACTATTTTGGAAATGATTGATGACGTCTTATGTAGTGATTATGTTGGTTAATACCATTTTAAAGGAAGTAAGAACGTGGCGGTATAGTCGAAGAAGAGGGCTTTGGGATAAGAGAGATGTTTTTGTCGAGTCAGGAGTTAACATTATACTTTCAAATTTTAACCGTTGGGTTAGGCCTCGCATAAAGCATCCTGGTTGGATGAGGCTGTAGAATTTAAATTTGGAGGAACTTGAATGAAGTGTCCGCATTACAATAATTTCAAGCAGAGAAGTTTACAAACACACTGCATCAACTGCTGAAAAAAAATTCATTGCCTCCTGAGTGTGGGAAAAAAATCCAGCATCATTACCATATATGAAATGAACAATATTGTTCAGGACTCACCCTTGTCTCTGAATCACCGCACGACTATAACAGTGGGTCCCATAAAAAAGTACAAAACCCTTGGTCCTCCTTTTTTCGATTATCATTTTGAGCGTTATCGTCACCAATTTTACAACGTAGGCATGGAAATGCGGGGGAGGCAAGAAGGCGAGCGGAGGATTCTGCACAAAATGGGGCCATTTTCAAACGAACCAATTCCGAATGCATCCATCTGGGGGGGGAGGAAAATATGAGCCCTTACTTCACCCTCGTCTATTATGCTTCCATATCGAATGGGGATTGAAGCCGGATGAAGAATGCATAAGGGGATCATGCAAAATATGCCCCCAACTCTCGCTCCATTCTTCTTATATTACGATAAGATTTATGTAGCGATCAGGCTCCTTACCAGTCAATCCATATAGAGTTGAGCTTCACGCCAAAAAATGATGGGACGGAAAAATTGTTGAAAAAGAACATCTGCTACTCATCATCAACCCCATGTTTACCTAAAGCTTAAGTTAACTTCAAGAGTGAAGCCCACACAATAAACATCTTGATTAAGTCTGGTTCATCTTCTATCGCGATGGGTGAAGCCTTAAAAATATATCTATATACACCCCCCCCCCCCACCTCAAGAGACATCTTCCCCATCCTCATTCCTCCCCTCAAACGAAAGAAGATGGGGAAAAAAAAGAATTTATTCCCAGAAAAAGGCTGGCCCAAAACTTGAATAACATATCTTCCCATGGCATCAGCGAGAGGAGGGTTGAGTTCCACTTTTCCCCTCTGAGAGTGTGCACAAGAGCACATTGTGACAGCATCCATCCCAAATTGGAAAACGTTATCGCGGAAACAGCGGTGATGTACGGAGAGGGGAACTAGAGGCCCTTTTGTAGTCAGGAAAAGAAAATCCTTGGGTGCAAGCCCCATGTTTCAAGCTTCCCCCCCATCCCCAGATTTTGCATTTAAATTCATAGAAGTAGTGAATGGGCAGTGGTTGAGGGAAATTCCGATGCTGCTGTGCATTTGGATCCGAGTGTATCCTAGCCTCTGTTTAATCTCAGCTTTGATTCCATGCCCAAATACCCTCGCGAGGGGATAAATCGACTAGAGAGAAAGGGTGGGGGGGAGGGGACTTTGCTTTTTAGGAAATGAATCCGTCGGATTTCCCAGGCGCTGTAATTGGCGGCAAATTTGATTTGCGCTTGCTGCGGAGAGAAGACACCGGTCGGGGAGGGTTATCCAATTATAACTGCACTGTCTGAATGCGTTATTGGCGATGGGGAAAGGTGCGGAAATGAGATGTGTTGTCTTGCGGGTTTTCGGTATACGTGCCAGCATCAGATTAGCTGCCAATTGGTTTTCGCGGGGTGCTGCCAGGCCAACTGGCTTTCCGGAGTTTGCTGCCGCTGTGGTCACGCTATCGGGTGATAGGACTTGTGTATAGAAAAAGAGAGTGAAAAATGGGCTTTGTGGTATGTTTGAATTTGTAATGAGCGAATAATTTCATAATGGACTGCAGGGTTCTCATTACGTCTGCAAGATCGCATCAGTGTAGAATCAGGTGCTTATAATCAAAATTGGCAAAATTTGATAATGAATTATATAACTAAATCTACCTAAATGAACATTCATTTTAAATATCACTAGAAAATTTCTTGAAAAGATGCCAATTTCTAATTGTTTAAGCAACAATGTTTGCGTTTTACTAGAGAGCCTCGAGGGAAGTTTTACTGTTGGTATACATAATAAGCAATACAAACAATCACTCTTGCACTGAACGCTTGAATGGAAGTTAATTTAATATTCAATATTCTAGATCAAAATATTTGCATTAAGTTACAGGGATACGTAGCAATATCATTGAAAAAAATATTTCACACACTTGCAACTCGGTTTGGAAGTGAAATAGCCGGAAGGAAAATGTTATGCATAACTAAAGTCAATACAAAGTTTCGAGACATTCCCAACTAAAAGCGGTAGTTTATTTTATTACAAGTACTGTAATAATGTATTCTGGCAGCACTAACAAGCCTTACATCTAAAGGAATGTCAATATTTTGCATTTTAAATGCCACACAAGGCAGTCGATTTGGAGGAGACCAACTTTATGTTTTTTTCTTTACACGGCTTCTGAGAAGTAGGACTGTAACGCATATTTAGATATGCAAATTATCGAGTCAAGCCTGGAGGCAAAAAAGAAGAAAAAAAACCCGAGCATCATGAGACATATAGGGTGGAGGCTGGATGTGTGATTGGTGGGCGGAGTTTCCAAGTATATCCAGGCCAAAGGCAAGTAGTCAATGTACGAGCAAGAATTTCCACATTATTAACTAATTATTCGCTGGATTAATTTTGTCCACGTCTGCTTATAGAACTCTGTCCATATTTTAGAGCATTTTTATTTGTTAAATATTTTTTTAAAAATATGCTTCAATCTCTCATTAAAATACAGATTGAATATGTGGCCCAAAATAGACATGATCAATTACTTACAATAATGAAACTACTTACCTGTAAATGATGTAAAGGCTTTAAATTTTTCAGACCGAATCTACAGATACGCTCCGAGCATTTTCATATCAAGGGTAAAAAGCCATTCAAACTTTTTCTTCTGCTAAGAGGTCCTTCCCCTTCCATCTCGCAAATCCAAAATATATATAAAAAAAGAAAAATGGGCCTGAATATCCTTGAAGGAAATGAAGTCTTCTGGGCAGAGTGGCCCGAATGCCTTGGAAGCAGCGTAGCCGTGTCGGGCATAGAAATATCCTGATATAAAATAATAATTTTGGGGAGCCAGCCCCCCACGTTTTCTGGGTGGAGGTGGGGAGGGGGGGGGGGGGAAGTGCAGACAATATTCTCAGAACCTTATTGCCAGCACCTCCCTCAACACTCCCTTTGGATAATTACGTATGCCAAGGGGAAGGCGCACGTCCCTGCTGCTCACAGCTCATTATCATTGACTAGTAGGAGAGGTGAGGAATACTACATGTGCCATGTACATTTTCCTCTCTCAACCCTTTCTAGAGTTTCCATGGCAGCCGATGAAAGACACGACCCTGCAAAATTTTAACTTGTCAAATAGCTTCCATGCCATTAGCGGAAGTAACTTTTAAAAAAAGTGTTAATAAGATTTTGAACAGCCTTAATCACTCAAGCATTAATGAATGTGGCCGAAAAAGTTAAGCGATAATTTGACGGTATTCATCAGTTAAGCTGATTAAAATTAAGGCAAATTTGCAGTCAGTGTTTTTTTTTTGCCACCTTGCGCAGTGTGTGATAAATTGGAGTTCTACACGGGGGTTGAGTAAACACAACCGGTGTCATTTTTCAGTGACTGTGGAAAGCTGTGAAATATTTTGTTGCAGTTGGCACTTTCAAACACGCCCCCAGTTCCTTATTGACATTGGCATGCAAGACTATTTGTAAGAAAAAAAAATATCTCGAATAATGATTTGGAGCCATTTTGACGTTATCAATCAATAACTGTGCTCAGCTTACTAACATCACGATCAAAATTAAAAACGCTGATGTTGAAAGTAACCAACTTTCCCTATATGGTTTAAATATTAGGGAATCAAAACATGATAGTATTTTTGTAATATCCGACCCTCCATGTAACGCGTCATGATTTCGCGTGACCTACCCTACCCGCCCCTTCTAAAATTACACAACGCTAACCACTCCTACCTACACACCCCCATTTCCAAAAGCAAACACATCCGGCTTAATTTCTATGAAGTGCCGGCTCCTGAACCCACTAATTCCTCTCCAAATGAAGCATGCTAAAAATGCATCAGAATAATAATGAATATTGTTAAATCTGAATATATAGTGGTTACAGTAATCCATTTTGTTGTGTAACTAGGTCGTACAATTACATGTCCTCTTCATATGTGTGCAGTACATTGCAACGTTTTAAATGTTTCTGAGACAAATTCGTCAGATCATATTAGTAAAAAATTCTACATGGAAATGCACCATCTTTTAATAATAGTCAGTTTTTGCTACCTCATCTGAAAAATATTCTTGAAGCTGAACCTTAATTATTTTGCAAGTGAATAATGCATCACGAGCAAAATAAATCGAGTCAAATAATTTATTTTTAATGACAACTACTGGATTCGTTCTCCAGCCATGTTGGAGTCATCGCACTTTTTTTTTGTCTCAATTCCTTCTCCTTTTGTCCGCTCCAAGCATGCAAATTCCCTGACCAGACCCGACGCCACCTGCCCAAGAGGCCACGAACCAGGACTCTCATCAATTAAAGGTACAGCAAGTTGGTAGCCCAAGGCGGGACAGGTTACAGCTAGTCCTTGATGCAAAACTCCGAAAGTCGTCTGTAGGAATCCTCTTGAGAGAACCAAGCTCAAGGAGGGGGGGGTGTTTGACTGATCCCCGAAAAGGGAAATCCTCCTGTTAACACAAAAGCCCAAGCCAGTACGTGAGATTTATGCGCGCGAAAAAACCGGAGAGAGACACAACATGGCCGCGATTGGTCTCTTTGTCTCTCAGCAACTCGCCGTATAAAAAGAGAAGTTAACACTCATGGGGGATTCCCACTCTTTCCTGAATTTTACGAGCACTTGGACAAACTGCCCAACTGTTGCTAAGCAGTGTTTAGTTAATTCTGAACGTTCTGATTCCATATGTCTGGTGGAGGAAAAAAAAACCCCTGACGCGCATCGGTGTTTGTCATTCACAGAGTGATCTCATTTAGGGGCTTCAAGACGGAAATTCCTTCCCTGGGTTCTTTATCCCCTGGCTGCATGCCAGTCATGTCATTATGGATGATCGTTACATCGAAATCCACTTCGTAAGAAATCCTTTTAAGACCATCCTCCCTCCCTAAGGGGGGAATATATACAGGGTGGCCATAAAAAGACACCCGGATTTGAATTTCTCAGAATTACATTTTTTCCGCACGATTCTGCTTGGACCACAGGTAAGACAATGTGCATCATGGCCAGCCTTTTTCTTTTCCAAAATGTTAAGCAAATTCTGACAATTATTGTCAGTAATGAGACAGCTTTGTTCAAATTGCAGATTGTTTCTATATAATAATCCTGCAAAGTATGTAACAACAACTAGCCATATTGACAATCTGCAAAAGTGTGCAAATCTAGCTCTTTGCGTAAAACCCTCCCTCTTTTGCATTTTTTGAATCACCTCCTCTTAACCACCCAAGTGCCTTTACCTTGGTCAATATTTCTCAATTTAATGGTCGTCGTTAGCTAAAGGAGACCCATTAGCCAGTAATCCTCCCCCATTGGAGATAAAGAGAGAAGCGTATACCAGAATGGGAAATTCTCCTTCCAAAGAGGAGGGGGTTGGGCCTTTCCCCCCGATAACTATTGCAAGTCCTGGTTGATTTATTCGCTCCAGAAAATTATTCCAGCGCGTCCGCAATTATCTCAAATCCGTCACAGATTAATCCCATAACGCTTCTGGCCCCCCCTTCCACAAACTCTATGAATCTATTCCTTGTGGCCAGCGTGATAGGAAGCTGTTTTATTAGGCCCGAAGAACACCCGGAGGGCTACAAGTCCGCCCTTCCTCGGTTGCAAAACCCATTAAAGGTTCACTCACTCTGCCCAATGTTCAAAAACCTGCTTTGCCTGACCTTACTGGAGCGTTGGAGTATATACCAGCCCTGGATTTACTGGAGGAGGAAACAAAATTTCATATTGTTTTCTGAGCCAATTTTAGTACCACGGACTATTCGTGCAGCTTTTGGTAAAAAGACAGCGAAAAAAAATAATATTCGGGACACGTCGCTATCCATCATAATTCCCATCCGGTCCTGGGAAACAAGAGGGGATTCCTATTTGCGCTGGAGACACGTGGACAAGAAGCCAGTGGAATTCCAGGAGGCTGCTCTGAAGCCGCAAACAAACTCTTCCATCACTCAAACGCCCCAGAGTTTTTTTTTCTCGGCCCAAATGTCGGGTTCTGGCCTCTCTGTCTTCATCACTCTGTATGAATGGCATTGCACGTTTGCCCGGACACTCACAAAAGGTATGGAAATTATGTGACTAAAAGATGCACCAAGTAATTACACATAAATTGCTGGCGGTATACAAACATTGCATATTTCGCATCATTGAAATCTGAGATTACAGGGAGCAGTAATGGAAATCAAGTTTTGTCGGGAACAAGAAAAACTCCGAAATTCATTTCCCAGTTGGCTTCGTTTGCCATAATCGCATTTTTTGATCCCTTTTCAGTAGCTGCCGTTTCTCTCCCTTGTTTAACAACTTACGAGAGGAGGGGGAAAATGGAACATGTCGTCATCCCTTCGAGGGTTGGAAAGGGCCCCCCCAAAAAATAGAAAAAAAGAAGGAGGTTTTTATACTTCTCGAATCTTAATGGTTTCCTCGCTCTGACATTCCCCTCATTTTATTGTGCTCCGGTACCATGGATAAAAGCGTGCCGCCAGAGGCAGCACGGACCAACAACCAAAGAATATCCGGAAAATCTAGCATCGTTTATCAGTTATTGTTCCTCTGAGAACCGATTTGGGTAGGTCGTAAATTTGCCAATAAAGGTGAACCAACCCGTAAGATACAAGAAACAGCCTATAGCACAATTCCAATACTAGTATAAAAATGGAAGAATCGTTTTAAATACCATTTGCAGAATTAAATGCGGTTGAATACACTTAACTGGCTAAGCCACTTTGTCAGCAAAATTAGCGATTATCTGGTTGAGTCGATTAGGAGGATTAATGGAACACCCCAGCCAGAATCAGATGAAACAAAAAAAAATCCAACTTTTAATAATGGATAATAACATTTGGGCAATTTGGCTACATTTTTTTGGGGGGGGGGGGTGCAGACTATATAGTTTAGGCCACACTCTTCATGATGTGACATGAGGCATCAGCCGTATTTCCAACCTCCGGACTGAATTATTGGACTGGAGGTTGTGACAGTTACCGTAATCCTCCCCACACGTTCAGGTTTTCCCTTAGCGTGCAAAGGGAAAAGGACAGAAACTTCACTGATATCATCTCCGTGCATCGCAACTAAGACTTGGATACCAGTCTGACAACTTTATATGCCCCTCGCACCCTTATCTGCGACGACATTAAAACAAAAATAAGGATGGCTCCCATATAAATTTGATTTAAAAAATACAAACTTCATCATATTGCAGTACACACAACACTAACGGTAATAAGTCGGCTAAGTATACACGGAAGTCCTATGGAGGTAAGTAGGCGTACGGTGTTTCCAATTGATCCGTGCTTATACTGCAAGATTATTTTATTGCATTATTTATTAATTTATTTCTAGTTTTTGTGCTTTGAGTACTGTTGCTCTGACCTTCGAGGTCCGCAAGGTTACTTCTTTTCGGTTGGCTTTTTGGAGCCATGGCTATCGTCAAGTTCCATCGAACTGGTTCTGGAACGCCAACTTTTCTTAATGAGTTTACATGGAGCATGCCGATAAATACTCTCAACTGTCGAGTGCCGGATACCGAGAGAATAAATTCTGGTCAATGATCATTGTCATTAATACCCAGGTATTCCATTAATTTAAGTGACAGCAAAAAACCCCGCAGGAGCCGCCAGTCACGTACGTAATAATATGATAAAAATTTCAAAGTAATTGCGATAATTAAGCGGCAGCGACACCGCAGTCAAAATTACTCAGCGTGGGTAATAAGGCAGAGCAATTTGCAAGCATGACGAGCCCGTTTCCTAACTCTTGACAATGTTTTCGCAGAGTGTAACAGACCTGAATAAAACGTCGTGTTAAGTACTAATGGGAGAAAAACTATTCATTTTTTATATATACCTAAGTTCTTGACAGCTGACACTCCTCCTTGGTCCTTTGTCCCTCGGCAAGCTGTCTTCAGGATACCAACAACCGATCATGTTGAAGGACCACTTCAATGAACTTGCTCGCTTCATATCCGCACTTTTCACAATCACTGCACTGCACTGCTTCTGAAATACTTGTGTGCGATGATACTCTTTTTCCAGAGCAAAGGTGGGCTAGGTGCTGCCACCGCTTTGTATACCAGTTACGTCCCACACGATTCGAAGGCCGGCTTTATAGGGATCACTCTCCAGGTAGGTACACCAAAAAATTGTGACCGACAACAAAAGGTGTCCCGTTCCGTTTGGGAAAGTTTTTCCCGTGGAAATCTCGATTGGGACACGCCTCTTGTCTCTAGCAGGTGATCCGAAAGGAGACCGCAAAAGTTTTTAAGAGACTCGGATGGGTGGTAGGAGGGTTTGGATTCTCAGCACCTGTTGCACCTTGCGTTCGTCTCAGGTGAGCAGCTAATGGGATTTATGGGCTGTGGTGGCTCTCACCGGGTTGCCACTTATGGTTCAAGAGGCGCCACTTGTTACGCTGCCTTGCCTTCGGAGCACGGTAAAATTTTTTTTTTAAAGAAGTATAAATACAGCTGGGTACTCTGCATCATCGAGAGTAAATAATTGGTTGATACATAATCATACGATTAATAAACTGCTCGTGATTTTAAAATGTGCAAAATGTTAAAATAATAGGGCTAACCATTCAGCAGCATCGACATAAAAATTATAATAATTAATATACATTCATGTATAGAACTAATATGGCCAATTTCAAGTTATGTTATGTTAATTTACACTGCACATAAGCAGTTTGAAAAATTCATAAGGGTGATAGTTTTCAAAGAGAGCGTGACTTGTGATTGACAGGATCAAAAGGTGAAGACTGATTAGCAGTAAATGCAAAGTATAATACAGTAGAGGTTCCTTATTACTTCATATGTCGGCGATAAGAGACGAGCCTGGAATAGAAATCGGTCATAGACTTGCAATAGGTCAACACAGAGCATGCACGGCAAATTCACGTCTGGGTGCATTTTTCGCACTTTTTGTATTTCATTATTCGTAATTCACAATGCCGTCGGAAGTGAATTTTCTCATATTGCATTTCCTTCCAACGACGACGACCTTGAGTGCAACGTGGAAAGAAAACTTCGCCAATTTGGTAAGGATTAATTGGTATTTAGATGAATGCGTGAATGTATGTTATCGACCGTTTTCTCCAGCTATTGCAAATGTTTTCACATACTTAGTTAGTATGCAAATAGTCAGGACACAATGGAATCCAAAGGTTTGAAATATTTTCATCCTTTGTGTTGGTTGAACAGGCAGGAATAATTTGGTATAGGTTCTCAAATACTGTACATCGATGTGTTTAGCAGTGATGCTCTAATCAAGTTCTAAGTCTTACTAAAAATGAGCAGTGATTACAATATTCTTGCAGAGGAAGACTGGAAAGTGGAGAGAAAACAAATAGATCAGAAATTAGACCAATTGGTGAAGCTCGACAGCAATGAAGGAACTCGGAAGCAATTTTCAACTGTCGTGGACAAAATCGACTTCATGACAGAAAGACTCATAGAAGCAACAAATGCATCAATGGTAAGAAAAGCTTTTGTAATATTTTGTAATATTTTTCTGTCTGTCCATATCTCAGGCACTTTATGGGAAAATGGCAGAATCGCTACATGCACAGCCTCGAGCAGAAGAAAGAAATGCTCACATTGTTGCTCAGCCTATTGAGAGTGACGCTGAAGAGCTTCCTCCGTCGTACTTTCCTTCTCCCAAACGATTTGACCCCGTATTCACAGTCGACAAATTCACTGGTTGGTAGATTCTCGTTATTATTAATCGACATTAAGGTGCATCACACTGCTCACTGTTCCAGAATATGCCGCCAATTGCCTTGAAATCCTTAAGTCTCCAGGACAACACAGGAGTGGATTGTATATTTTGAAAGTTGCTGATTACTATTTTCAGGTACGCATGTTTTACCAGCAATTTTTCAGAGTGCTGCTATAGCATAATGTTATTAGAAATTTGTGCCTATTATTTTTTAGGTATGGTGTGACATGGTTACGGATGGAGGGGGATGGATAGTATTCCAGCGAAGAACATCGGAGGTCCGTCGGGAAAATTTCTTCAGATTCTGGAAGGACTACCAGAATGGATTTGGCAACTTGGAAGGCGAATTTTGGCTTGGCAAGTAAAGCGCAGACTTGATTATAACGTGTGAATTCAACACTAATCGACATGTTTCCACAGGATTGGATAAAATTCACTTGCTTACATACGGTGAGCCCATGTCCTTACGAGTTGACCTGGAGGACTTCAAAGGGAATAAAGCCTATGCGTTTTACTCTCATTTTGACGTCGGCGATGAGAATGAAAAGTACATGCTATTGGTGGACGGATACAGTGGAAATGCGGGAGACTCTTTGCTATTTCAACACGAGATGGCTTTCAGCACCAGAGACTACGACAATGATCTGTCCCAGAGGAACTGTGCGGTTGACAGCCGTGGAGCTTGGTGGTACAAAAGTTGCCATCAGTCTAATCTCAACGGCAGGCCATCAACCAGTGGAGCGGAAGTTGGTCCACAGGTCATTTCATGGCAACTATGGAAGAATACCCAGGAAGCTCTCAAGATAACTGAGATGAAAATGAGGCCCACGTTTGATTACAAATCCGATATTGTGTTCCCTAATTTTAGAAACACTGTTGACGAATAAATCCGTGCACTTAGCAGCCTCCCAAAAGGTGAGTACCGTCTTACAAGGCTTCACCATTTGCCTGCAAACCTCGCCCAAATTCTAATGAACTCGATGGAGTTTTACGACATTGATATTTTTTCGACAATGATGGTAGGCTGCACATACAAACGAACCTGCTACATGTGGAGAAGTTTCTTCACTGCCAAGTGAGAGAGGTTTATGGATTTGTCTTAAGTCTTGACCTACATACTTATTACTCACAGCTGGCAAACGCGAATGTTGTGTATGCAAATCTCACTGCAGTCCAGTTGTGGCAAAGTGATGCCATTGTGATATTTGGTTCAAAAACATACTAAAATAAAGGCCTATTTAATAATAAGGACTGACGCTCTGGCATGACCAACCAATTCTGCAATAATTGTAGTGAATGTATGCAAATTCCTCGATATTCGTGTACTGTATAGTGAATAAAAGGCTATATAAGAAAGAGCTTCCTCGTCAATATGTTTCAATTTTTCTCCAGGTAGCCAGATTATTCCTGTAGGAAAAGGTGTGTTAATTTGCCCTTTCTTATTACAACTGACCTGAGCTTCAATATCAAGTGCGACTCTTGCAAAATGGTACGTTTTGATTTTAAAATCTAGAATTCATTGTTTAACGTGTCAAACTGTAAATATTCCAGCATACTTATACTCAATTAAAAGTAGACAGCTTTCCCGTTGCATTGTTATTCAAGCATCTCCAGATACGTACTGCACACATTTATTATATAAGGTGACTTCGACTTACCAGATGTAAGCCCCATGACGGCAGGTATTAAGAAATCACTTAATCTAGCACCTGCATGTTATGCAGTATAAATCGAAAAGCACTCGCTGTACGCAACACAGTCACACAATGGCCTCAAGGTGGACCTTTACCTTATGTTTTAGCCTTTTGTTAATAATTACGATTAATTCAGAGAAGTCTGAAAACATCATATCTGAAAATGTGCCACATCCAGGTTTTTTTAATCCCAGCGAAGGCTTTAAAGATGCTGTTGGTTGCATCGTGGATAATAAAATTCAGGCAACAGGTAAGAAAAATTATCATTTTGGTTTCTCTCTGAATATGTGTATCTACGATAGTTTGTTGTTACCGTTACGTTTATTACAGTAAAGGACTTGCATGCTGAGCAAGAGAAGTTCGAAAAACGGGTGGAGAGCGTAATAGAAAATCAAGTGACAAAAATGGAAAACAAATTCATGCAGTCATTAATCAGTAAGAAGATGGAAGACGTTTTGACGCAACAGGTAAGGAATATGTCACTGATATAGCAGCGGGGACTACTTAACAGTAATAGAGTGCCAGGAAATTACATGCCTATTTGATCAGTAATTACATCTGAAACCGTTTCAGGCATCGTGTGACACAATATCAGTCTCACCTCCAGCACTCGAAATGAACAAAACGTCCCAAGGAGATCATCAGTCCTCTTTAAATGAAGGTAAGACCTTATACAATACAGGGTAATTAATAAAATTTAAAAATATATTATTGCATTGTAACCGAACTGAACATGTTTTGACTTGTAAATTACGATTATTTTCTACTGTGCTGGGGCATTAAATGTTGAACTCTCATCAGGTACTGATCTGTCGCATCCGTCGAACTGCTTGGAAGTGTTGAATTCAGGGCATAGCAAGAGCGGAATTTACACTGTACAAATTTTGGATCAGAAATTTCAGGTAAGTCTATGAACAAATCACATTTCCCACCTGACGTCACATAATATAATCATGGGACTATCAATTGTGTATGTCAACAAAATGATATTGTGAAACTTCCCACTATATAATTTGTAGGTCCCAATGAAGCATTTTCTGAACAATGTCTCTCTTTGTGCAGGTTTACTGTGACATGGACACAGACGGGGGTGGGTGGACTGTGTTCCAGAGTAGATCTGCAGACAAACCTCGAATTAACTTCTTTCGGTACTGGAAGGATTACCAGGAAGGATTTGGCGACCTCGACGGTGAATTCTGGCTCGGTCAGTATCATTTTGATGTCTTGCAAATGATATTTCAGTTTAATTTTTGAGACGTCAATTATGGCTAAGCACGAACATGAGATGACATGTATGTACAGCCCACAGGGTATAACACTCGATTATTATCTTTTGTTACGTTGCAGGGTTAGAGCACATCCATCGCCTCACCTACAGTAAGCCAATGTCCCTTCGTGTGGATATGGAGGAGTTCAATGGACAGAGAAGATTTGCAGTGTACACATATTTTGATGTCGGGAATGAGCAGGAAAAGTACATGCTGAAGGTCCAGGGGTTTAGCGGAGACGCTGGAGATTCTTTGAGTTATCATAATGGGATGCCTTTCACCACGAGGGACGCTGAAAATGATAAGCATGCCACTCTTAATTGCGCCGTTTACGAGTACGGTGCCTGGTGGTACAATGCTTGCCATCATTCTAACCTGAACGGTCGGCCAAGTTTGCTGGAAAGTAGTCATGACGTTATTAATTGGCATAAAGGGAGAACACTTGCAGCGCAAAAGAAAGTAAATATGAAAATTAGACCGACCTTTCTCTAGGAACGAAAACACGGATCTTCAGTATTAATGATCGAGTTATGATACGTATACCTCGAATTTATACTGTAATAGTTTTTAAACGTCCTGCATAACTTAATCTCAGCTGTCACTCGAATATTGCTTTGTGAATAGTGTAGATGTACTGCACAATAAGACATTGTTGTAGTTTTGCATGATCTCTGCTGATTCCTTACGTAACTTATTATTCCATCCTTTCCAGGAAAACTATGAAAGGATTCTCCTTCCTTTCCTCCTCTTGAGTTTAAATAATTGAGGTAACTTAATCACTATGCATTCCTTTTTACGTGATATACATATCACAAAACGTATACATAATTCCGTCAAAGCTCAGGCTTGCTAAGACAGATTATTCGGGTATTACAGTAGATGTTTGTGCATTTAATGGGGATATTCTGGAAATTTGCATTGCAGTTCAGTGAAAATTTCGAGTTATAAAACCCATGCTCAGATGCTCTGTATGAAATGGAGGTTACACAAATAACAATTTTGAACCCCTAGTTTTATCATGTCGAGAACCGTATCCCAACCATGGCACCAAAAAATGCTGCCAATCTTGGCAAGTGCAAAGTTCACTATTCCTTAATACGTGGCGTGATGTAAGCAACAACTCCACACTCCTCACCTCATAACCCAAAAAATGTGAATGATACACCAACCTCTTATCAATTCATGGTGTCACTTGCTAAAGTGAGTTTAAACAGCCTTTTATATTGCATTTGTTAATAATATCAAAGTGTCAGATACGGACTGTGACCCCACGTCACGAGTGCCATTTCTGCTCTTCCATCCACGCAATGAAGTCAGGTCTAGCTTTTCTCTGTGTAGTTGCTGTAGCAATTGCAGCTCTGCCTGATAAGGTAGCCAAGAATGTGGCCATTCCTAGTTTATTTCAACCCAGCGAAAGCTTCAAGAACGCAGTTGGTTGCATTGTGGATGAAAAAATTCAGAACATGGGTAAGTCTAATATTATTCCCTTGGGTTGAAGGGGAATAATAATACTGTAATCAATGCAAGGAATGTAATCAATGTAATCATGCAAGTGTGTGGGTCAGTGATGACATTAAATTATTAAATTAAATTAAGCGATATAAAATTTTTTGATATTACAAACACAGTCAAGGACTGGAAACAAGAGCAAGAAAATATGGAGAAAACGTTAGAGAAGAGTCTTGAGAATAAAATGACAATCATGGAGAACAAATTTCTGGAAAAGTTAGTCAGCGCCAAGATTGAAGAACTTCTGAGGCAACAAGCTTCCATTAAGGAAGATGTCGCTGGCATTGCATCTCAGGTGAACATGACGTACAGTACTATTCGAACTGCACATTAGTCGTGGATTATATAATTTTTGTGCAATATATTCATACACCATTTCAGCAGGCATCGTGCGATAAACGATTAGTGCCGGCCATAAGCACAAGCGAAACATCCGAAGGTCATCAGTCTCATGCTCATGAAGGTACAACAGGCAACAAGATTTCTTAATATGCTACTTGGTTTAAGAGTTCCTCTCCTCAACTGTAATTAGGGAAGGCATTTTAAAAGGCTTATTGTGCTTGCTTGTTAGGCCTATAACAATGGCTTTGTCAAACGCACATTAAAATGGCAATCCCTTTATCAGGTGGTAATTCATCGTTTCCGTCGAACTGCCTGGAAGTTTTGAATGCTGGTAATTCTAAGAGTGGGATTTATACCATACAAGTTTTGAGCCACCAATTTCAGGTAAGTCCATAAAATAATGAAAATGTACGAAATATCCTACTGTGCAGTACAGTGTTTCTTTTTTTTACTTCACGTAGATCGGTATACACTATAAAAATAAGTGTGCCTATTTCTAGGTAGGCGAGTAATATACACTTTACAATTTCCACTCTGAATAATTGTCATGAGTGGAGATGCATTGCATTGTTATAAACCGCCAAAGCTAAGGTTTCATTTTGGATATCATCGAATGTCACATCTCTGGCTCAGACGACATAATTATAGTATAGAGTGTTCCAATTAAAGTGTTCCTTTAAGTGAGCAATTTCTGGCACTAATAAGCTGCACATTTTTAAACGTTACTTATGAATATATTCTTTTAGGGCTTAGCAAATAATTCTCTACTAATGTTACGTTGCTTTGACCAGTCATTTATAAGGACTGCAAAAAATGGGTTAAGTTAATATATAATAATTATTGACGTTTCATGCCAATAATTCCAGTGGGGCATACCCATGGAGAAGGAAATATTCCCTACCAATTCAGAGCGAGGATGGGTAATTCAATTCAGCATATTATAATACTGTACATCATAATTCTTGATAACCACGATAACCACCCGAACGAAACAGCTTAAAATAAGCCGTTAAGTGCTACAAATTGCTAAATAAAACATCATTTTAATTGCTGTTAATGTAATGCCACATCTTTCCAATATTACCGCTCTGATGCTCTATTTTGTTTTATTCTCACAGGTGTTCTGCAATATGGACACAGATGGAGGAGGGTGGACAGTGTTTCAAAGAAGATCTGCAGACAAGCCTCGAATTAACTTCTTTCAGTCCTGGAAGGATTACCAGGATGGATTTGGCGATCTCGACGGTGAATTTTGGCTCGGTCAGTATGTCATTCTGCAGTCCGTCAAGATCACGCTCTTCTCACTATAATACCCATATTGAAGTGTATATTTGATTAATGATGTTTTCTGCTTATTTGATATTTTCAGGCCTAGAGCACATCCACCTGCTGACTTACAGCAAGCCAATGTCTCTTCGTGTGGATGTAGAAGACTTCTCAGGACAGAAACGATTTGCAGTGTACAAATATTTTGATGTCGGCAATGAGCAGGAAAAGTACAGGCTGAGGGTGACGGGGTATAGTGGAGACTCTGGAGATTCTTTGAGTTATCATAATTACATGGCTTTCAGCACGAGAGACGCTGATAATGATAAGTATGAAACAGGAAATTGTGCCGTTGACTATTACGGTGGCTGGTGGTACAAGGTTTGCCATGAGTCTAACCTCAATGGTAGGCCAAGTTTGTTGGAAGCTAGTCCAGAAACTGTTTGTTGGAAAGGATTTAAAGACAATTACGAATCAATGAATCAAACTGAGATGAAAATGAGACCAGCATTTTGAATATCGAAATGTTCCTGAATGATTTGTTATTGCACTGAACAATAAGAATTTTATAGGATTTCATTCACACTCTTATCTGAAGTGTTATGCATTCGATGATTCATCTTGCTGGAAAATGAGTCATACAAAAGTTATTAGCCTTCCACCTGAGTCACTCACTTGCTACATCAAGCACCGAATTGTACGCACAGTCTTCGACCATAAAATATACTCTACTCTACAGTATAAAGAAGTTTGTTTCTCACATCATGCACCTGAATTAAGGTTCATAACGAGATCAGCACCATGTGCTGAGATAAGCTGTGATTGCTGTTAGATTCACGTTAGTTTTTGGCCCTATTTCAGAATAATCCTTATCCTTTTATATTAGCCAGGCTCAGACAGCCACCAACTTTACTCAGGAAATATTTTTGTTCTAGTAGTTGTCTACTAGCAACTGGGACAACAATCAATAATGACAACACTGGGACAACAATTAGTCCAATAATGTCATCTTTACTCAGGTAATACTGTTGCCTGCCTCACATTTCACCCGGAGTGCTCTCTCTAGGTATAATATATATTACAGCAGAACACTTTGTGTAGCCTATAGGAATTAGTACTTTACAAGGTTCTACTCGATATTAATAGTTGCACACAAATTATGTCAGATATAACTCCAGCAACTATACCACACGTGACAGACGATATTATGCTATACTGTTGGGACCCAAAATTCTGGTGCAGCCTTCCGTAATACGTATATACATGGCGTGATATAAATTATGTGTTCTACTGTTTATATGATCTATTAATAGTATCGAAGAGTAAATCCAGACTGTGACCACACGTCACGAGTACCATTTCTGCTCTTCCATCCACGCAATGAAGTCAGGTCTAGCTTTTCTCTGTGTAGTTGCTGTAGCAATTGCAGCTCAGCCTGATAAGGTAGCCAAGAATGTGGCCATTCCTAGTTTATTTCAACCCAGCGAAAGCTTCAAGAACGCAGTTGGTTGCATTGTGGATGAGAAAATTCAGAACATGGGTAAGAATACAGCCTGATACTATTCCCTTGGGTTGAAGGGGAATAATATAATTATACTGTAAGCAGTCCATGATACAAGTGCTGGATCAGTGCTGATATTTGTTGTTATTACGACAACCGCAGTGAAGGACTGGAAACAAGAGCACGAAAATTTTGAAAAGAGAATAGAGGAAATCGTCGAGAATAAAATCACAGGCATGGAGAACAGATTTCTGGAAAAGTTAATCAGCGTCAAGATTGAAGAAATTCTTAGGCAGCAAACTTCCATCAAGGCAGATGTCGCTGGCATTGCATCTCAGGTGAACATGACGCACTGTTCGTACTGTATACTGTGTAATTATAAGTTGTGGATTGTTTTCATGCAGTTTATACCATTTCAGCAGGCCTCTTGCGATACAAGATCAGTGCCGGCAATGGTCATAGAAACAAACAATTTAGGCGAAACATCCGAAGGTCATCAGTCTCATGCTCATGAAGGTACAGGCCACAGGGATACATTTCTTAATAATACTACTATAGTAGTTTTAACAGTTTCTCTCCTCAACTTCTATTAGACAACACACTTTAATATGTTAATTACGCTTGATTGTTAGGCCTATAATCATGGTTTTATCAAACTCACATTAAAATGGCAATCCCTTTATCAGGTGGTAATTCATCATTGCCGTTGAACTGCCTGGAAGTGTTGAAATCAGGCCATTCTAAGAGTGGCGTTTATACCATACAAGTTTTGAGTCACCAATTTGAGGTAAGTTGATAATTAAGTGAAAATGTAACTTACAAAATACTCTACAGTGCCGGTATAGTATGGCAAAGCTCAGAGTTCATCTAAAATGTTCCAAAACAATGTGTATATTATTTTCAGCTCTAGATTTTTGTAATTGACAAGCCTTTTTATACAGTCCCCTATGAATATGTACTTTTAGCAGTTAGCAAAGCACATATGGTGCCAAAATTAGGTTGCTTGGCCCATGCTTTTAAACACCTACACTGGCCGCATGCTGGCCTGCAGAAAAATGGGATACAGCAGTGAATTTATATGCTAGTTATTCCAATGGGTCATTCCCATTGTAGAATTCATTGCAATTCAGAGCTTTTACAAAATTATTCACTTCAGCTTAATATTAGCAAATCGCTACACAAAATGGATATCTTAATTATTGGAACATCCTGCATAGGAAAGCAACGTCAGCTTTTTATTTCAGCTTTGCTCATTATTATTATTATTATTATTATTATTATTATTATTATTATTATTATTTATTTTTATGTACCCCGTGATAGGGCCATCGACCCTTATAGGGGAGTGGAATACCACGATTTTTTCTTCAATTTTTAATTTTTCTTCTAACTCCGGTGCAAGGATGAAAGGACATGGGGTAAGGATATGGATTTTTTGGGAAGGGAACATTGGTGCAAGTGCAATGTCGGTAAAGGGGTCATGTGCTGTTCCCCAGGAGGTTAGGTTGCCAGACACCTCCTTGGTGCAGGTTAGAGACCCTCCCGACGCAGGTGAAAGGAATTTCCCCAGGCGGGGATCGAGCCTGGGGCCTTTCACTCAGCAAGCCGAGACGTTACCATCTCGGCCACCACACCTCCCCTGCTTTGCTCATTATTATGTCCTTTATGTGTACAGGTTTACTGTGACATGGACACAGACGGGGGTGGATGGACTGTGTTTCAGAGAAGATCTGCAGACAAACCTCGAATTAACTTCTTTCGGTACTGGAAGGATTACCAGGAAGGATTTGGCGACCTCGACGGTGAATTCTGGCTCGGTCAGTATCACTTTGATGTCTTTAAAGACATTTCAGTTTCATTTTTGAGACGTCAATCATAATTATGTCAAAATCATATCTCAAGTTTGAACAGGAGAGGACGTGATTGTACAGTATGTATACATGATGTAACACTCGGTTATCTTCTGTTACGTTTCAGGGTTAGAGCACATCCATCGCCTCACCTACAGTAAGCCAATGTCTCTTCGTGTGGATATGGAAGAGTTCAATGGACAGAGAAGATTTGCAGTGTACACATATTTTGATGTCGGAAATGCGCAGGAAAAGTACAAGCTGAAGGTCCAGGGGTTTAGCGGAGACGCTGGAGATTCTTTGAGTTATCATAATAATATGGCTTTCACAACCAGGGATGCTGATAATGATATGCATAGTACTTATAATTGCGCTGTTTACGAGTACGGTGCCTGGTGGTACAACGAATGCCATCATTCTAACCTGAACAGTCGGCCAACTTTGTCAGAGAGTAATAGTCATGACGTTATTACTTGGCATAACGGGAGACCAGGATATCCCATCCAAAAGAAAGTAGATATGAAAATTAGACCGGCGTTTTTCTAAGAACGATAACATGTGTGTTCTCACTGTAAAATGTAAATGATCAAGTTAAGTTATGCTATATATTTCTCGAGGTTACGGGACATTATGTTTAAATACCCTGCATACCATATTCTAATATGTCATCCTAATACTGTATTGCTTTGTGGAAGTCGGCAATGTGAATGTTGTCGACGTACTGCACAATAAGACATTGCTGTAGTGGTTTTGCATAACTTATGCTGATTCTTAACACAGTATTTCCCCAATTATTTTCAGAGAAACGCTGAAAAGATTTTTATTTGTTGAGCCTAAATTCAGGGTGATTTATTCGCTGCGCAACCTTGTTTATGTGATACATCCCTGGAGCAGGGACCTGGAGAGTGTGAATATGCGAAATCAAAAGGTTACCGAATCGCTTTCACATTTGGATCAACGCTTTTTATACGGCGTGTAAATGTTTCCGAAGCATTCACATACTTGCACCAGGTGCTGAATTAAACTACATCACTAGTTCGACAGTATATACGTATGTGCATTGTGCTGAAAAACGCTGATTGCTGTTAGGTTAACGTAAATCCTTGACCAAATTCAGAATAAATTATTTACAGGCACACTTATGTTGTCTGTGCGTCGCCTATAGTTGTCCGGCCCTGTAACGCATGTTAAAATTACCTCGAAGCTCAGGCTTGATAAGAGACATTCGGATATTTGATGTTTCATATGAAGCCATTCTTTAGAGTTTAGGCCAATGGAAGTTTGTATAGCAGTCAAAATTTCGAATCATAAAGCACAAGCTTAGAGGCCCTCTATGAGAGGGATGTTAGAGATGTATAAATATTTAAAACCCCTTGTTTTATCATGACAAGAACCGTATCTCAACCATGGCACCAAAAATGCTGCCAGTCATGGCAGGAGTGCAAAGTTCACTCTTGCCTAATATTATGTGGCATGATGTCAGCTATACTGTCCATGAATATTTTCAACCTATCTCCCCATTCCACACCTCATAGTCCAAAAATGTGAATGATACACCAACCTATGATCAATTCATGTTGTCTCTTGCGAAAATGAGCGTAAAGAGTCATCTCTATCTAGTAGTAGCCCACGGCTTATTACGGAGCCTCATGGAAAAATTCCGCAGTGTCGCCACCGTCTATGCGAGTTTAACATGGGAAAGCGCTACTGCGGC
>JYFJ02000031.1:0-222656 GCA_000934665.2 Catajapyx aquilonaris
AACCGACCGACCATCGGTCCAAAACCTGATTTGTAAACAGAGGCGGAAGTTTTTGAGGGACTTTCTCCACCAAAAGGCTGTCAAGCAAGAGGGAGTCAAAGTAGAAAACCCTCATCTATTATGCCTCTCATCGACTTGAATATACAGCTAGTCCGGCTCGTGCCAGGGTCGCTCCGGGGCAGGAAATCGCTGGAGAATACTCCAAAATTTTATGGCAAGAAATCACTCCTAGTGAAAACATATTTGGGTGCAGGAAATCAGCATAAAATCCATAATTTTCATATATACAATCCATGTCGATATCATGGATTGTCTATATGAAAATTATGGATTTTACAGCAATTTCCTGCATCCAAATATCCATATAGACATAATGGATTGTCCATGTGATAATTATGGAATTTATATGGATATTTCCTGCACTCACTATGGAACGATTTCTTGCCATAAAAATTTGGAGCTATATTCATCAATCATCATCAATTTCTATGAGATCATGTCGCCAGAAATCACCAAATCGACCATCTTCAAACTGGAAAGACTCTGCCCTCTTCTTCACTCCAACCCTCAAATCCAACATAAGCAACCAGCTTCCTTCTCCCTGTAAAATAATATGAAACATCCGGATCTAGATCCAGCCACAACCCCCCCGGAAAAGCACCAAGACATTACTCCACCACAAAAAAAAAAAAAATCCTTAGAGAGAAGCCCCGAGAAAGAAATAAAATAGAGAGAGCAACTCTTAGAGTTCCCAACCTCCCTCTGAACCAATATAAACCTCCGCCTAGCTTCTGGGTGGACTCGAAAAAGAGAGCGTGTACAAGACAGGCCTGACGATTTGTGCCTCGCACGACCCCGCCGAAGAATCCGGGGCAGACCCCGAGAAAAGAAGAGGAGGTTACCCCCCATTTTTTTCAAAAAAAGAAGAGGAAGTTTCGAAGCTCCGAAAGTTTCTCCAGAGGTTTTCCCAGCAGATCCCCACCTTTGCTTGAAACCCAGCATAATAATAGGTCCGATTTGCATAGAGAAGAGGCGTAACATCCATAGAGATAACCTTGAACCTAGTAGTAAGGCTAATCCTCGCCTTTCCTTCCTTCTAGGCTCCTTGGTTATTAAAAGCCAGCTCCTCTGTAGCATTCCAAGCAAAACTCTTGTCTCCTTCAGGCCTGGTCCCCGGCTCTCATTCGCCTCATTTGGGGCTCTCCCACGCTCCGTTGCATCCTCTACCTCCCCCTTTTTCCTTCGAACAAAACTCTGGAAGCCCCCCCACGGTATAAGAGAGGATCAGGAGGACATTGTTTCAAACTCGGTGACAATGCCAGTGGTGCTGGAGAAGGTGGGCGGACCTTTGGATTGGGCTGGGCCAGAAGACTTCTGGTTCTGGCAGGTGGATGGATGGTGTTGGTATATATTTATAATATAATTTAATAGTTCTGATAATATAATTTATTATAACTAACAAATTATATTATCACAAAGTTGTGATAATATAATTTATTAGTTGTGATAATTATTATCACAACTAATAACTACACTGTAAACCGCAAAACATTAAAAGAGCATCACTGGTGAGTTTCCCATGGAGCATCAATTTGTAATGCTCTTGTGATGCTTTTTAGCAACAAAAGAAGCATCACAAGAGCATTACAAATTGATGGGAGACTCACAGTGATGCTCTTTTAATGTGGTTTACAGTGTAGTTATTAGTTGTGATAATATAATTTATTACGACTAATAAATTATATTATCACAACTAATAACTATAGTCATAAATGCTCGTTGTAATGCAGAACATTGAGCGAGAAATAACTTGGGAAGGAACTCAGTAGATGGAGCAGGCTGCTTTATAGTGATTCAAAAATTCTTGCGGCACGACATGACTTGTATGCGTTTTAATCTACACTCTCTAAAACTATGCCATTTGTGAGTGAATTTATTTCCGCGAAGAGGACGTTAACGACAATCGAGTGGGAAATTACTCGAAAGAAGTGAGAATTACTAGGAGACTTCTCTTTCAGTGAGTGAAACCCATTTCACTCAAGTTGAGTGGTTTTTCGCTCAAATTGAGCGGGAAATTTGAGTGAAATTATCGCTCAGTTAGAGTGAAAATATTATTCACCCGAGTGATCGAGTGATTTGCACTCAGAAATGGTGTGAGTCAAATCAAGAAGGAGAAAGAGTGAAAATCTATCAAATCGAGTGGAAAAACACTCGATTTTTTAAATAGAATGGCGCAGAATGAAATGAACCATAAATGCATATTTATGTTTGTAATATTATTCAAAAAAATAGTCATAAAATCATGAGTGCCTGGCCAAATAACCAGCGTCAGTCGGCCAGAGTTCAACTTGAAATCTGATTATAGTAAATGGATTGTTGTCAGACTTGGATAGGGCCGTTTGTTGACAACCTTATCTCCGGGAGCCAGAAATAAGCTCGCTATTATTACTCGTCGAATTATGCGCCTTTCAAGAAGGTCCAATGATGCGAATAAGGTCAGTAGAAAAAATTGGTAGCATGCCTGTGCGACACCGCGAAAAATTCTTCCCGCCTCCTTTTCGCTTCTGTCTTTGTTGTTTTTGCGGAAGAAGCCAACAACCACCTCCCACGGCCGAAACAAAAATAGGCGCCTTCAATTTCTTTGACGTCGACGGTGACGTAGGACCTACCGTCCTTGGATACAAGAATACTCACTGCCAGAAAACTAAGTGGCGGCAGGTGCAATATCAACATCAATATTTCGGACACTGCAACAATATTTGGTAATACATGTGTATGTTACCGAGTGTCCCAAAAAACAACCCGAGCGGAAGATTTGAGGGGAGGTGATGTGAAGGGTATGGGCAAAAACCAAGGGGGTCGATGACTCAAGATTCTAAAATGGTGCCTCCTATTTTAGGACCGGCTTGTGCCTTCTCTCCTTGCCGACCAACCTCCCAGCACCAGCCCAAAAAGCGGCCCCAAAAATGTCCAAAAGATGTCCACCTTGCACTTGGAATCACTACTATTTCGAATCAGCTACTTGGATAATTTATGCACAATTTTATATTAGTTCAAATTAACAATTTACAGTACAACCCCCCCCCCCCTTTCAATTGTAAACGCTCGCGTGTTCCCTGCACGCTTCGGAATGCGCAGTGACCACATTCCATCTGCCACGGCTATATGGCCACCTTCCTACATGAAGCATATACTGGCCTTTAAAGAGTCAGGGGGTGTATTAGAGGCAATGAAGGCTCGGAATGACTTTACAGCAGCAGCCCTCGGAGATGATGTCATCAATGTCTCGAAGGGAAAGAAACGCAGCAGGTTCAATCAACCAAACGCTTCTCTCACTCCCTCCAGAGGAGCCCAGCAATCAGAGCGATATCGATCAGGAAGTGCATTGCCCACGATTTGTCCATCACGACCAAGCAAAGTACCTCCAGGGGGTAACACTTAATAAGGCCCATTAGCATAAAGACTCCAGCTAGGAGGCTAGATTTCCTAGTGCACGTTCGGAAGCATCATGAAGAATGAGACTACACAATTTTGGTGACTACAATTAACAAGATATATATTAATTAATTTACTAATTAAGCAGTGGTTAGCTACTTTTCATCATTAATCAGTTAATTGATAAATATTACATTAGCAATATTCAGTTAATTTTGCTATATAAATATTAGTTGCATTAGCTACTTTAGCAGTATTAATTTTGTATGAAAATTAGTTACATTATCAATATGAGTAAATTTTGCTATAAATATTAGATACATTATCAACATTTTTGGTATAAAAATTAGTTACATTCTCAATATTAGTTATTTTTGCTCTAGATATTAGTTACATGAGCCACTTTGGCAGTAATAATTTGGTATGAAAATTAGTTATATTAGCCACATTAGCAATATTAGTTAATTTTGATGCTATAAATATTAGCTAATGTTGTTGCATATTAGTTAGTGGTGCTATAAATATTAGTTACAATATCAGCTATTTGAAAAATACCTGTTGTCGCTAGCCACTAATTTGATAAGCCATCATTCATGGTTACATCTTACAGTACATCCCAGTCAGAGTTTGAAATCTCATTGCGCATTTAACCCACCCCCGCCAGACTGTCCACCGTGCATGGCCTTCTGAGAAGCTCCAGCTCATCCACCAGCACGTGACTTATCTTTAAGTGTGTGGCTGACGTCACGTGTCGATACAGCACACATGCAGCAGCTGGTGGGCCATCAAATCGGTCGTCCTTCGGTGGGAAATTGCACCGCGGTCTTATGCAAAAATATTCAAGATGCTATCACTACGGAACCCCATAGCACAGGTGGAGTCAACCACGCGCTGCCCACACCCGTGAATGGCGTCGATCAATTTCTGCTAAAACCACGTGGGGTCCAGCTGTGAGGGGCGGCGCCTCCCCAAAAATGGCGCGAAAAATGGCCGAAACTTTGGATGGGAATGTACCTAAGGGGGGGTTTCGGGCCCATCTTATCTGTGCGCTGCTTCCCCAAAGCTCCCGACGCCTTTCCCTTAATCTGCCTCATTGCAATGGATGCAAATCTGAGGGGGAGAGGGGGGGGGGAGTAAAGGCTGCTGGAATCGTAATGCGCTCCTCAGACAGAGTCTCCGGCAGAAGAGAAATGCCCCACTTATTCAGAGCGACTTATTCACGGCTGTCAAACAGCTTCCTGCGTCGCCCTGCTTCCGCCTTTGCTTCTTCTGCTTCTTAGCCTTGCTCAAAGAAGTACGGAGGCAATGCCCAGGATGACTTGGGGGGGATCGCTACCATGGATGTTTGCTTCGTGCTGATGACAAGTGTTTCAAATGGTTCGCTGGAAATCTCCATGGTGAGTTCCTCCAGTTCATGCTGGTGCGGCCAATGTCCAAATGGACGAAACAATGTCTCTGTGAAGTCATTCTGGACGTGAACAGATGAATGTTCAAAGCAGTACTTGACAGAGACATTGTTTCCTCCCTTTGGACACTGGTCATCAGAATGAACTGTCCTCTCAGCAGAAGATAAGACAATTGTCAGTTTCTTATGCAGCGCTTCATCAAAGGGCCCTGCTGGTACAGTGTTGGACATTAATCGCGTCATACTGCTAGCGACATTTTCTGTTGCGGCAAATCGAAGTGATATCGTGTGATCCGTGCGAGTAAGAAGAAGTACGCATTGAGTGACGTCACAGGCTGGGGGGCAATGGAGATAAAGGCTTGTCCCCAGCCAGTGACGTCACTCAAGGGCTACTTCTTCTTACTCGCACCGCTCACACTCTATCACTTCTACTTGCACGTCTGCCGCATCGGAAAATGTCTCTCAGCAGCATGACGGAATTAATGTCCAGCACTGTACTTACAGCCTCAATGAAATGTCCATTGAGGATGACGCCAGAGGGATTTCCCCAGTTGGCCAATGGCCCCCAAAAAACGCATCTTCTGTTCCTGATCTGGAGTCTTCCTGGCAGACCTTTTGCCGCTCTTTTACTCTCCCCTAGTGTTTACTTCTCCTCTTGGCCCCCATGTCTGCCAGCTGGCGGATCCACCATGTTGGCAACATGGTCCTTGGCTAGGGCCATGATGCTACTGGACAGCCAGCCTGGAGCCAGATTCTCCAGGTGATTTCCCATTCATGTTCCTCGCCGGCCGCCAAAGAGGAATCAATGGGTTGCAGCCCACCCCTAGCTTCCTTGCTCATCCAGGCGACCCCTAGCCCATTTGGACCCCTGGCCGAAAACACGTGGGGATGTCACTTGCCATGAGTGGGGGAGGGGCAAAATGGGATGGCTGCCCCACGGAAGCTCTTCACGCTCCCATGACCCTTCTTTCGTCCGCCCAGATGAACAGGAGGAGGTGCTAGAGGTACAAACAGTGCCACAAAACATATATTGCAAAGCCCCCCCTCATTTCAGGCTTGGGAGAACCACACGCGAGCCAAATTTCGCCCCCACCACCACCAACACGTCTGTAATGGAAACTTGCAGCCGAGCACATGACTTGCCCTGTCCTCAACATAATATGTGCATCACGTCCAGTCTCCTCTGCCGTAAACAAACGAGCTCAAGTCAGGGGCCTGTCGCTTCAAGAAAGCCACGTCCGTCCTTACCACTTCACCCGAAATGAAATGGTGTACTTTGACCTGCCACTCTCCAGCCTCCGTACCACCTTTGCCAACTCCTAAACACCAAGAGCTCCACCCCAACCGGAAACCACTGGCATTTACCCCAACCCCAGGAGGGGGTAAGTTGCGCCAGAGGATCAGGAGATCGTTTCATTACTTATGGAAGATGTTAGCTCACATCCGATCAGGAGATTATCAACATGGTGTGTTAAATAAAATCGTTTTGAAGAGGAATTCGGCATATGTGTAAATGGTATGCACTTCATGGCGGTGGGGATCTGTGTACAAAGCTCTACCTGCAGCATAACTTGAATTAGGGCAAATAAAAAAAGCGTAACAAGAAGAACAAAGAATATGATAAGCTGCTTATTAATACGCAGTGGATCGTCAAAAATGAGCTTCCTGACATGAAAAACAAGCTGCTAATTATTGGATAGCTCCTTTCAGATATTATTGAAAATATTAGATGCTCATATTAGTTTACATGTATGTCCTTGAAATGGCAGTGGATTCAACCCTTGACCTCTGACCAATAAGTGTTCCCAGTGGGTCAATCTGTGAGCAACCTGGATAACTTGGTTAAGCCCCCACATACCACAATTTTACTGCAAAATTTATTAATAGAAACTAATATTAGGATAATAACTGTTTCATTTAAAGCAGCTTAGTGGAAACAATCGGAACGCAATGTGTGGAAGCCATAATTAGCCCCCATTCCTTTGCAGATAGTGTGGCCCTTTGGCAGTTATTTACACCACTACTGCAAGGCCATCCCTCCTAACCAGTTCCATTGTGCTATTCAATTCAAGTGCAAATAAGTTCATTTGTCCTGATTACATAAGGCTTGGAGAGCACAAGCAATGGTTAGAGAAGGATATTGAATCAATCCTTATTAGGAGAGGGAGACGAAGAGAGGCTGAGTTTGTAGTGAAAACCGACAAAGTCCAAAGGCATTCCGAAGGAATCTAGGCCATAAACGAGCTGAAGGGGAATGGTTATATAGCTAAAGGAAGAAACATTTGGAGCATCACCTGTCCAATCCTTCGAAAAGCCCCGTCATAATCCCCTCAGCACCTGTCGACATACGTTACGTCGTGAGCCTCTTCCGCCTTTCCGGTACGTGTATCATCTTCACGTGGCGTACGTTATGAGATGATATGTCTTACGTAAATTATGGGTTCGACTCGCTGTCAAATAATAAATGGATATCACTAACTGCTATAGACAGTATAGCTAGAGTATATGGAAATGTACGGTGATTTTTAAGGTCTTGGTCGCATCAAAACCAGGTTATCTTCTGGTCGAACACTTTCAAAAACAGACTATTCAGATTTAGTGTGTCTTTCCACGTTCCAGGTAACCTCTACCAATGAGAGGTGGACCAATTGTGAAAATGTTCCATATATTGGAAATTGGAAATTACCAAAAATTAACAGACTTTTGACAACATGAGAGCCAGATTTTCATAATGACCTACTCCGTTATATACATGTTAGACTGTTGACCCCCCCAGCAACTACTTCACACAAAAATGCCGCACCAACTGGTTGCTGGAGTCAACAACCAACAATTTCTTCCACTGCACTATCGCAATTGCGCAATTGCATTGAATCGAATTTTTAAAACTATCGTTAGCGATTACCACTGGGCACAATTTTTCCATTAATTTGTGTTTACACTATTGAAATCACATGGATAAGACCTGCGTATTTTTTTTACTGCTTGCAAACTGAACCAACAACATTCGAGATATCACGCATCGCAAGCACATTATGTAACGCCTGTTTACATGTAAACTGTACGGAGTGGGTTGCGCGGGTCGCAGATTATTAACTTTTGAGATTGCCAGGAATCAGCTTAACACCCCCTCTTCCCCCCCTACCTTCCACATGGACGATACTATCGTCACATATTGATCACATCCTCTACACGCTCTTACACTGTATACCGTACAAAATAAAGGTCATACGCACGTGCTCTTTTTCACCGTACACGCAACAGAGCCACACACACACACCATATGTCACTTCCCCAAGGGCGACACCCCGTGTCCTTGAGAGCAAGTATCGCAACGTACTATTCCATAATTTAACTACCATGCTACCGTATTTTAAAAAACTGAAGCTAGGCCTACTCACCGTACTGGGGGGTTTAATTTGCAGTGTGTGTGGGCCACCGATGAGTGTGTGTGTGTGTGTGGTGGGAGGTATGAGGCGTCACTGAGTGTTACCCGGCAGACCTCGCCCCAAAAATAACACCCGCACCGCGACACACTAGTCTGGCCAGGCCTAGAGGGCAGCTTCCAGCAGAAGACATGTCCGCAGGGTGTGTGTGTTGTACGCACTATCAACACTCGACCCTAGCAACCAACCCTAGCAAAAATAATTTTTGCGAATGAGTGGGTGTAGTTTGACTGTTTTTTTTTTCTTGTAAAGGACCACCCCTATTATTTGATGTTTCCTCTTTTTCTTTTTTTTTGGCAGTGAGTCCTTCGTACCCCCACCTTCCTCCCTCCCCCCCTCGGCAGGGGGTGTCCACACACACACGTACGTTCCTCGCACACCGACTTTTTCACTGCGGCGCAGAATAAGATCTTGGTAGTTTCAGCTTGTGGGAGGCTCACCCGTCACGTGGCGCCACCGTACGGGATCAAGGAAACTGGGAGGCAAATGGTCCACCAGGCGGATACCATGCGCAACTTATATCTGCCGCCTTAGCGTTTGAAACGCGCGGGTTCGTGCGTATGTAACGTGTGTGGATTAGCCAATCAGATGTGAGTAGTGGAAGACACCGGATTGGCTGATTGGATCATGTGACAGGCAGGTGTGCCAATAGAGGGGAGTTACGTCAGAGCAGAGGGCCAACAAACGTGACGTCATTTGGAAGTTCAAAATCTTCGGGTTTAAATATGTCTGTCATTTACTGTATGTAAGAAATGTACCTAAAATCTCTAAATATGCATTAAAATGTACTCACGTCTATAAATACATAAGATACCGTATATAAAAATCAAAAAAATCAAATGTACAGTACGGTATAGGTGAAAATTATAATATGATTGTATAAATTAAAATGTGTGTAAATTTTTTAAAAAATCTAGTGTGCGTAAAAATGAAGTGAAATGTACAGTGCTGTATGTAAAAATCAAATATGTACCGGTACCGTATGTAAAATTAAAAATTAAAAATGTATGTAAAAATAAAAACCAAAATATATAAAATGAAAAATGAAAACGTAGCCTACTGTATGTAAAAATAAAAATAAAAATGTGCTGCACGTAAAAATAAAAATCAAATGTGTATTCTATAAATCTGTATTAAATGTATTTAAACAATACAAATCTGTATGTAAAAATCTAACGCGACTGCTTTCATAGTTCCAAATGATGGTCGTTTTCGATAGGCCTACTAATGTCCGACAGGATGGAAAATAAATTAATAATATTCAATTGCGGACTGGAATAATTCCAGTCCGTAATTGAATATTATTAATTCCTATTCGTGTCGATACAACAGTTCCTAATAATAATTATTAGGAACTGTTGTATCGACACGAATTGAGAAGAAAATCTCACGTAATGTTACAGTTATGTTGTGACTACAAGAAGTCATTAAACTACATCGTCCGTCCCCACTGAAGTCAGTTTTCCTATAGCTATAAGGACTGCTCTATTTCACTTTCACAAAATCAGTGTTACTGTGAAGTTCGCCTACCTGCAGGGTCTCTCTTGTGTCCTGCCGGCTGCGTACTCCGACTAGAATTCCTCTGGTTATTTCTATACTTGGCGACGTGCTAAGAATAACCGGGGAGAAGCCATTTCAAGGGCTCCTTATAACCCAAAAAATTGCGGGACCGATTTGATCACAATTTTTTTGCACACAAAAAATTCCCATATCATCTAATATTTCTGGCATAATTCGCGTAATTGGAACCCAAGTCTGGCTTTAAAATCCCCAACCGAGAGAGGGTTTTAACCCTTTGCAAAAATTGCTCTTGTTTGGCCACGGCTCAGAGTTATTCTAATTATATTCCTCAGTTTTTGCAGTGAGGGGGGGAGGGGGGAGGAGGAACCAAAAAGCAAAGCTGGCAGTCCCCATCCGACTGGAGGATTAAGTCCAGTTGTCATGTTGCTCTTGGAAGGCCAACACCGCTCCCACATAATGTGGATTACATACTGTATGCTTGGATTAACACCGCTTTCAAAACGGAAGCCTGGTTCGTCGTAAAAAGCGCTGCAAAAAAAAATGTGACATTCCTGAACCTGGTCACCTTGAGGGGGGTCCTTTCACGAGACACCAAGGTGTTCAGGTAGGTGGGGGTATCGTGGCATGATCGACAATTTAATGAGATTTCTGTCCTCCTCAACCCGTCACATGCCGAAGTGACGTTTGGAACAGGGTTACCAGCTGGTATTGGGAGTGGCGCCATCTATACTTTGTTATGCTAATCGCAGGCTGGAAGGGCCTATTCACGGAGCGTGGCTGGGGTTTACGCTCTCCTAAACTGGTTCATTAAAGTGCCTGTTAAGAACCTTGTAACCAGTAGTTCTTTTATGCCCCATTAAGCTACATATATTCAATTTTTTTTACAGACTTTAAGTCGGCATTCTTGCACAAATCTTTGTATTGCCATCTCACGGAGAATATATGCCCGACAAAACAGGTCACGACGACCTAAATCACCTGTAAGAAATGCGTTTTACTTCAGACCCCCAAGAGTTACGAGTATTTTACCTCTCACGGCAGGGGTCAAATTAGACTGTCTTGTGACACTAGAAGTTCATAAGAAATTACTGTACATTTCGACTGAATACGATGTATAGTCATTAATTATTATGGTATTACACTGTTATTTATTTATTTCTGTGAGCAATAAACAATTGACTTTTGTGGAAAAGCGTTTAAAATTTTTTAAAGTCAAACTTTATTTACTTTACAAGTCTTTCCCTTTGTTCATTCTCAACATTCACATAGTCATTGAATTATGCTGGTACGATATTACACTGTTATTTATTTATTTTTGTAAGCAGCAAAAAATCGAATTTTGTAGATAAGCATTAATGTTTTTAAGGCCAACCTTTATTTACCAGTATGTTCCATATATCTATTCTGTTCAGTTAAGTACTGTCTGTCCTTTGATCATTGAAACATCCAAGGCTTTATCAACTGGTCTCACAATTCTAGGCCTCTCAGTAAAAACATTATTTTTAAAAATCTATTTCCGTCTAATCCATATTCCAATACTGATCCTTTTTATCTCCCAGAACTATTTGGACCCGGGCCTACATCACCCAAGGTCCGTCTCTCTTTTGGGCATCCCACCAAAAGCCGCATCCCCATGTCCCCTCGTTTCGATTCGCACCGGTAGAGTTATCATCGAGGCGACTTCGCAATAAATCCCGCGCACGTGCGCTCTTCCGGTACTTCCGTCGAAGAGAGAACTCCCCCCAAAAAAACAAACGAAAAAAAGTCATTTGGCAAGCCCAAACCGAGGACAGAAATAGATATGTCGGAGCCACTAAATAGTGCGGTCTATAACATCCTCCCTGAAATTATATGTCGCCTTCAGCGTTTTGTCGGATATGTAAATTAGGTTTTATTTTGTTGGGACACCCCGTGTCAATTAAGACGGGGTCGGAAATCTCAAGCAGATGTAAACGGTTCGCTGAGTGTCTGGTATGGGTACCGGTAGCGCTGGTTTTTTTTTTTGTATATGAAAGTATATTTTCGTGCTTGAGCAAGCGTTAAATTGCTAGACACTGTATGGGAAGAGTAACCTGCATGTTGTTCCTCAATTAGGGTTTTACACCTTTATTTCCCATGAGATTGTGTGCAACCTGCGCATATTTGATGAGAATGCGAGCGATTTCCGCATTCTATGAACTGAATGCAAAAAAAGAGTTTCAGACATTCATATTATATTCTTTAAAAAATAACGGGCTAATATGTTTGCTATTGAATATGCACAAAAACTTAACGATTTTAATTATCGCAATTTCTTTCACTGTTTGCAAATGAGCATTATTATTTTGGAGAATCAGAATTCCCGCACTTGTCGCCATCTACCAACCAGATCCGCAACTTCTACCTTCACCTGGCAACCCTGCTCACCAGCTGATCACCCCACAAAAATGGCGGCAACCTTGTGAGTGAACATTCTGGTTGAAAAAATGATAAGAAAAATGTGTCGCCCACTGCTGCAGAGACTGCACGGTGCGGCAGTGGTACGGGGTGATACCAGACACCTGTGCGGCCGTCAGGAGAAGCTGGAAGAGGTCAAGCAAGAGCCAGAGTACCTGTACTTCCACCCTGGATGGGACCAGGCCACTAGGGCCAGTCTGGCCAGGGACATGCTGGTCAGGGAGGATTTCCTCAGTCCACAGGAGGAGGACTCACTGGTGCAGGAGGTGGACCCTTACATGAGGAGGCTCAGATATGAGTTTGACCATTGGGATGATGTGAGTGGCCATCGACATATTCATGTAGTATGTGTTACGTTGTCAGGTGCGTAATGTGCAAACTTTCTGTTGATGCGGCAGGCCATTCATGGCTTTAGAGAAACTGAGCGGATGCAGTGGAACGGTGCGAACACTGCCATCATTGGACGGGTTCGTGACTTTGCCTTCCCGTCTGGTACGCCTCAGCTCAAGCATGTGCATGTGCTGGACCTAGCCGAAGAAGGAGTCATCAAGCCGCACATTGATAGTGTCAAAGTAAGTGACGATGTAGTCCAATGCCTTCCATAAATAAATTCCGTAATAACAACTGTTGCAGTTTTGTGGAAGAGTGATAGCAGGCCTGAGTTTGCTCACTCCATGCGTCATGCGTCTTGTGCATGAGAAGACCAAGTGTGTTGTGGATGTCTTGCTCAAGAGGCGGTCGCTGTACATCATGAAGTATGTAAACCAATCTCGAGTGTCTTGCAGAGTTATGCAACTCTGTCGCATTTTCAGGGATGACGCAAGGTACCACTACACTCATGAGATACTACACAACGACAAGTCGGAGTTCCAAGGCAAGGTTGTTCCTAAAGAAAGGAGGCTGTCCGTCATCTGTCGATGTGAACCATAGTGGTTTACTGTACTTGTAAATAAATATGAAGGCTGCGTGTGAAATTTTTGTACCTGAAACTTACTGAAACTCACCTCAACCTTAGCATGGCAGCAAGGGCAGGTGCAACAACAATGCAAAATTCTCTTAAATTTGCCTTCCAATTAAAAAGTGATGTCGCCACAACTAGCAGTAAAATTGGATAAATATTGCTGCACATACAAATTCATTAACATATTGTGCTTCTTACTCACTGCCTGCATTGGACACAAACTGACAAGGAACCCTGCATAGTCAACATAGTGTTGTCCTCGGAGCTCAGACCATCTATTATTAAGGGCTTGTTGCACAAACATGAGTTAAGAATTTTAGTCTATATAGTCTGTAGACGCTAGTAAAAACAACAGCCAATCCCCTAATTAATGTTAACTCATGTTCACACAACCAGCCCAAAGTGGCATTGAATGCCAATTCATTATGAACACTTGAGAAGGTAAGGTGACTACCACCAATTTGCACGTGAATCTTCGAAGATGACTTACGCAATTAGAGAGTCAGGCAATCCCTTACCTTTGGTATTGCAAGGCTTCATCCTCCATTTGTTCAAGTCACACCATGATGTCCTCCACTTGCATCCTTTAACAATCCAACTCCACTGGTTTGGGCCACTCTGTTTGTTTATCCTGTGCCAGGCTTGCTTATCAGATCACTTATTCTTCACTAAGCTACATGGTGATCATCTGTAAGGTGCAGTATTTGATGCCCCAAGCTAAAATCTCAGATATTAGGTATTCATTAGGTAGCCTACAATATTATTGTAACAATAATGGCAAAGTACATTGAAATGTTCCACACTTGAAGATAAATTCTCAATGATATCTGACAATAACAAAAACGAATAACGAAACGAAACTCGCAAAAACCCTCTACAACCTGTTGTAGAACAGTGCAAAATTGCACTGTTCTATGGGTTCTTTTCCATTTTGCGGTCGCGAGGAAGGGTTGTGGTTTGAACCCCCCCCCCCCCATTCCGCTTGCGGCGGGCAATATGTTTCTGTATCATATATTGAAACCAAGTCACAAATTTTCATCCGTGTAACGTTCAAGTGTTACTGTTGGGAATGCTTCATGTAAAATTATGTTTCTGGGATGAGACAGTGACAGAAAGGTATCCCATCTGCAATCAAATGTTTCTTTAATATACAAATCATACCACATGATTTCAGATGTCACATATACTCATGAAATGGGCAATAATTACGTAGCTATTAATAGAGCGCCGAAATCCTGCAATAGACGAGGTATTCTATCATCGTCAGTTAGATGGCTCTAGGAGTATAGCAGGGAAGAGGGGCTGTGGTCGGATCTAGGAACTACTTGCACTCTCTGGCGCCAATTTCAGAGGCAGGCTTTGGGTACTATGCTCTGTGCAAGAATAGCAAGAAGTATGTGGCTTCGACAATAAATATGGGATAAATACTCGTAGCTCACTGCAGGATAGTTGCTGAAAACTCCTGAATAATAATTGCATCAGTGATACAACCTTTCTGGATCTATTCTGGACACATTTCCACTCTGAACAAGCTTGCGTTTTATGCGACAATAATAATTTGTTGGTTCATTTTTAATACTGCACCAGAATTTTGTGTGTGTAGCCTCAAATAGTACTTGAGCTGCTCTTGTTAACCCCTTGAGCCCCAGCTATATCCGCCATCGCCTAGTTTTCCACTTACGAGTACTCTGAAGATACGGACAAGATATTTTACGCAAAATAACAGCTATACTTACCCGATCAAGGAAAACACTATGCATGTGTCTGGAACCATTTTACTCGTCTAGAAGTCCAGAAATTAATTTCCAAAAATATAGCTGTAAAACTCGAAATTCGAGTACTTCCAGCCAACTACTTGGCCGATTTAATTATGAAACACGTTAAAATACACGGAATAACAATATAGAGAATAGTGCTAGACGAATTTGCTGAAATCGTCGTACTTTGCGAGAAATAAATTATTTCTTATCTGCAGCTTTCCTGTTACTTCGGAAATCTCCCAAATTAATTTATTTCTCGCGAAGTACGACGATTTCAGCAACTTCGTCTGGCAAGGTTCTCATTCCGTATATTTTAATGTATTTTATAATTAAATCAGCCTAACAGTTGGCCGGAAGTTCTGGAATTTCGATTTTTTTACATCGTTTTTTTAAAAATTAATCCAGGGACTTCTAGAAGAGGAAACTGGTTCCAAACACATACATATAGCGTAGAGCATGAACGTGTAAGTATATACGTATAGCTGTAATTACTGGTAAAACATCTATTTTTTTACTTCAGAGTACATGTACGTAAGTTTATCAGAACCGAAAATCTAGGCAATGGCGGTATATCTGGGGTTCAAGGGGTTCAACAATGAGATGAAGAATATAACAATTCCCCTAATGAGAATAGTATGGGAGTAAGTCTGACATTGGTTGCTTTTTGACCAAGTTTTAGACGTAAGTAGTGGTTTCCAATCTAATAAATCAGATCTGGACTATAAGGTCCTGCTACGAATGATATTTTTAAGCCAACAAAGGTGATTGTGAAAAAACCACGTCCGTTACCATTTTCAGTAGTGGTTTTCCGACCTCTTTATTTCCTTATACATTTGCTCCTATTTTTAAATTTAAAAATCGGTTCCTTATCCCTTAATTTACATACAAAAAATTAGTCTAAAATGAAGAAAATTACACAACTTTCTCCACGGCAGATTAGCTACAAAGATAAGTGCATAAATGTCGAATATTATGTTGAAAATTGGCAAATTGTCGAGTTCCTTATATTCCTTCACTCCATTATTGGGATTTCCGCTTAAATGAAGTTGCGAAAAAAAATTAAAGGTAGCTCTTATCGATTTCCACTCTGTTTCTCTCACTTTTCATCACTACACCTTTTCTCTTCCGAAAAAGCGGCGTTTTTGCACAGACGAGGCCTTGGCCCGCTTATAAAGTTTAATATAAATCCCTCCCCATTTCTTAGAAACTGATGAAAAAGTATGGAAGCGATTCTATAGAGCATAAGAATAACCAGAAGTAGACTTCTGATGCAGTTTCTTTTTTGTTATTTTGAGCCTTCGGGCTTACAAGTAACGTCTGGGAATTTGGATTTTCAAACTAACTCACGCATTATTATCAAACTTTGACTTTCTTATTTTTGCAAGAATTTTGCATTTCAGTTGTTCGCCATAAATTCTACCATATACTTGAAACTATATGTATGCAAAAAAACGCATTATACTTCTTATTCACAGGTACATTTCATAAGCTTATAACAATATAATAACTTACTTTTCAATTTGTCAAAAAAAGGTTACATTCAGGTACAAAAAATGCAGAAATTGAACAACCTTTTTATAACATACAGCTCTTTGGTATCTAATAGAACCACGTTCGCAAGCAGACAGTTTAAAAATGGACACGCTTTATACAGTCATGCCCGCAGATTTGCAATACAAATGATGTATAGCTCGGACCCAAAACCGAGCTGACCAAAAGTATAAAAATACCTACCTCACTGTTCAAATTTGAACCATTCCAGGTACAAATCCATGTTTTCCTCCTTGACTCTGCGACTTAAACGAATGTTGTCATCGGGTCCGATTAGGACACAGCTCCAAATGCGAACTACGTTCAGCTGGTTGGAGCTGTCAAAAAGTCGATGGATAATTCTGGGAGACAAGTTGTGACACTGGTCTAACGTCAGGTGTGACAAGCATGGCATTGGATTCGTCTACAATAGAACACAAAATAACATCAGCGGTGGCATTGGCATGTCCCATTAATAAATATCTCAATAAAAATATTAATAGAAGAAAAAGTTTCAACAGACTACATATTTACTATTAAATATGACATATGGGTCATACCGCCCATATGTCGTAGAGAACTTCGTCGGTGAGGACTTGGATGGATTTCATGAGGATGTTCTGAATCTTGTGACAGTGCGACAATAGCAGCTTCAGAGTTGAGACTCCAACGTCCACCACCGATTCAGACCACAGTTCCAGAGCTTTCAGGTTGGAAAAGGCCTTGTCAGCAGGAGTGGTTTGACCTCCATAGTGGATCACGGCAGAGAGTGCCAGATTTTGGATGTTTGGACATGCCTGTGATATGGCTGCAATGAGTTGATTATAGGATTAGCCTATAATGTGCTATAAAAATTACAGTAGTCAACATTTTTAGAAAGCAATCTCAGTTTTAAAAACCCGACAATATAATTATGCTGCAAAAGTACAGTGTGAAGTATGCAAGTCTTCCAAAACTCATCCAGACAACTTCATAACCCTTTTTCCCGGAAAAATGCCTGAAGCTCCAACTCGCTTTTATAGACTCCAGCGACGTACAGTTAATTTTCATCTCGCTATGAACCTGATACCGTGTAATTATTGCCTCAAACTACAACCTAGTTAAAAAATTAGTTACAGAATAATTACATTACCCCTGAGGCGATATACATGTGCACGAAAGTGACATAGAGCTTGAAGAAAGATCTGGCAGAGCTAAGTTAAATCTTATTTAGGGTATATTGATTCCAAGATATTTGTAAACAGGAAATAAAATAATAGCCTAAATAAAACAATAATTGAAGACCTGGTAGCAAAAAGGGCAGATGTCATGAAAAATGCAATTTGCAGATAGCGACGCCAAGTGGTAGTCAGTAGCAATGCGGAGGTCCCCACAAATTCCGTGGAAATGGCAGTAGTCTGGTAGAAAAACATCGACAAGGATAGTGTGTTAGGGTAAAATTAGGTTGGATGGCAAGTCAGGTTGTATGGCAAAGATTTTTGTTAAATTAAAATAGCTAGGAAATCGCGCCTTTCTAAAGTTGCCGTTTATTCATACTGTGGAGCCACCTTCCAGCTGTGTTACAAAAAATACTTCACTGCCATATATTGTGTGACAACCTAATTATCCGAAGAGGAAGCCATATTGGAAATTGGTTGCCGGCGTCTGCTGGAGAGCGGCCGGACCTCACGGTCAAAAACAGATTAATAGTGAGTTACAAAGTCAGTATTTCATCATTTAATGCATATGAATCCAATTTAGAAAGCTTGAAGAACAATTGTGACTAAACAGTTTTGAAAAATTCACAATAGCGCTCGTACAGGCCTTAACAAAGTTGGCAAATTTTTAAGGTTGCACCTGTCATGGAGGCACTCATTTTACAACTTGGACTTGGGGTCACTAACATTCAAGGTGCCTTCAGAGGAGTGGGTCTGGTCCCACTAAACAGCTTTAAGGCGCGTTCACACTAGCTACGAAACGAACAGAACGGTATGACGGAACGAACGGAAGGAGGGGAAAGGTGTTCAGACACAAAAGCGAGTGGCGTGGCTTTAGCCTCCGTATCCCGCAGCGCATGCGCTGTGCTTGAATTCTCGGGGAGGAAGCCGGATCTTCCTCGGGCTCTCCCTCCCTTCGGACCGGTATCATACCCTTCTCTTCTCCCATCTCCCGAGGCCCGCTCCCCCTGGGTCTCGACCAGCCCACGGACACTACCCCTATGTTCTGGGCTTATCACCTGCCGAGGGATTACGCTCCGGGTGCTCACTTGATAGCGCCATGAGACATTTTCCAGAGCATTTATGTGGCGACCCTACCGGACTAAGGCTGAACTTTATAGGTACGAAGGGGAGGGCTACATGCTGGCCCAACATGGCCGCAGGCGGCCATGTTGGCCCCCCCAATGTAGCCCTCCCCTTCGTACCTATAAAGTTCAGCCTTAGTCCGGTAGGGTCGCCACATAAATGCTCTGGAAAATGTCTCATGGCGCTATCAAGTGAGCACCCGGTGCGTAATCCTTCGGCAGGGGGTGGGTGGGGAGTGACCTAACCTGAGTCTTCTACAGCCGTGGTCTCGACTCCCGACTGATGTCCTTCGTCCTGCCCTCGCCAGAGGCGCTGCCGGATTTCCCTTTCACTTTCGCTCGCCACACCCAGGGGGCTGCCGTTTTCCTGGCTCTTCCCATTGGTGGATAGGTCCGTAAGCCTACGTATTCCGTATTCCGTGTCCGTCAAAAGTTGATTTCTCCCGTCTTTTCCGTTTCGTAATCCCTTTCACTTTTCGTCATCCTCAAGTGGGCTCTGATTGGTCCACTCTTTCGGATCATTCTTTTCGTATGCTCCCGTCAGCTAGTGTGAACTCCCCTTTATGCAGTACCAGACAGTGCGTTGAGTGCCAACGCAACAACTACTGATCCACCTGCTGCAGACAATGATGATATTCCACAGGGTCAAAGAGAGCTCCTGCAGCTCCCCACAGTCAAAATACCGCAAAAAGCTAAATGTATTACAACGCCTTTCCCTTCAGATTCACCAGTTAAAATCAGGCCTATAGGCAATCCAACAAATGAGGCATCCCAATCCCATATGACATGTGCATATGTGCTATGTGCATATGTGACAATAAATAAAATGAAGAAATTAAGAATTAATAGTGATTATTATTTCTGATAGACCTAATAAATTGCCATGTAACCTTACACTTTGCCATGCAACCTGATGGGCTTGCCATTCAACCTACTGTTTTGAAAAATCTTACTTTTTGCAGCTGAAATTTAGAAGTTAATTAACATATAATGTATTGCTTATTTGCTTTCTGTAATTATTTACTTATGGTGAAGGATATTTGAAAAATGATATTGGCCCAAAACTTTGGTTAAAATGGTGAACCTAACCTCGTAAAAAAAAACTTGCTTGGAAAATTTGCCATCCAACCTTACTTTACCCTATAATATATCCTGGCTGCTTGCCGTGCATGGGAAGCAGGGAAGTTTTTCTTTGTTTTCTCGAAACTATCCATCATTGACATCTGCCCTTTTTGCTATCAGGTCTTCAATTATATGACGAAAAAGTTTCGTTATACCAACCAGCGACATCGACCGTCGCAAACTTGTTGAGAATGAGCGACTCCAGGCGTGGTCCGCAGGCCATCAGCAGCGGCAATACCCCTTCGAAGAAGTCTATCAACATCCCAGGTCCATTGGTGATGCTGATGTTGCTGAGACATTCCAGATTCATGAAGCTGTACAGTGCATCGCTCGGAATCTGGCAATTGGCTAGCGAGAGAGAGGCTACTGAGGGACACACAGCAACGGCCAATTCGATGCTCTCGGGCCGCACATGCTGGACGTGTGAGATGAGGGTTGTCAAGTGGAAGCGAGGAAGAGTTTGGCGTAGGCCCAGCTCCAGAGTGGCACGGTCCAGGCAGTCAAACACCTGTTTCAATTGGAGTTAGCCAGAAGGGTTATTACGTGCTCGACATGCTCAATTGCCCCCCACAATGTCTCGGACAAAGTCTCCACGTTCATTGCTTGACCACCTCGGACTGTTTGTCGCTCCTGATCCTCTCAATCGGGTATTTCCAGGCATGGTTTTCACTGGCAAAGCCATCTGTAAATAGCCCGTTTGTTTTCGCTTCTGGTTTATTTATTTACAAGCCTGTTTATGCACCGTAGGTGCATAAACAGGGCTTGTGGTGGGTGCACCTTCGGTGCACGCGGGAAGGGTGCCCGTAGCGAGCAGTAACTGTACAGGAGCGCCACCTGGCAGTGTGTAGCACCCTCTAGCGGAAGGTGGTGGAAGGTGTGTGGGGGAGGGGGTTAAGCAGGGATGTAGTCAGAGAGGTGGCGAACCCAGTGGGGAGAGAGATAACTTCCAGCGGACATGCAAACAAACATCGTTGACAGTATTAGGTGAAAATAATATTATTGAGAATGATTTATTTATGCATTTATTGAATTGATTGCTTTCTGGCTAACTCGTGCATTTATTTATTTATTTATTTATCTGCTTATTTATTTATATTGAATTATTTGAATTGATTGCTTTCTCGCTTATTTATTTATCCGTTTATTTATCTTCAAAGCGCTAATTTTGGTGCATAATGAACAGTGGAGCGTCATAATAATCGAATGCAGGCCCCTGGGTGCGAAAGGGTACGACCTTTTGTATTATACAACATGACACGCTTTGATAATATATTCCCTGTAGGTTTAAACCTGATGAGAACCTGGTTTTTAAAAGCGCGGTCGTAATATTCTAAAATCCCAAATCCGAGCTAAGTATAAACCAGCTGCACCCCCTGGTTAATTGAGGCTAATCCGTTTAATTTTCGATCAAGATGGCAGCTTTGATATAATTAACTTGACCCTCCTCTCTAATCCCATCTTCAGGCTTTTTCGTCCTATCTGCGCCTGCGCATTCAATTTGCCAATTCTTCCGCTCCTCGCGGCCAGATTCGTCGCCTCTAGCACTGATCAAAAACTCCTTTTTTCATTTTGTGTACCATGAGACACAGGCAGTGACTTGACACAGCACAATCTCTAGCGTTCCCTATACCACTTCCTTCTGTAATTTCCAGTTGAAATCCGTTTAAAAGGCGGCGCCTAATTCCATCCCAGCGCCATTTGGGAAATGAAGGAAGCGAGTTGGCTAAAAGGAATTCCCGTAGATGCTAGAAAAAGGTAGTAGAAAAAAAATAGTGTTCCTATGTGCATAATTAACCCCAAATTAACCCAAACTAAGGCGATTAGATGGTAACCCTTCAATCAGCAGACTTCTTGGAAGGGTAATTTGCAGGAGATGCAGAGGGTCCCTGAAGGGACATGTGTCAATGCAATATCCGGGCGTGGAGTTAAGTAATGCTATTACTAGGAGAGGTTGGATATAGTCATCGGGACCTGAAATGTAGGTTATCTCTTGGACAGGGAAACTTTGGGTGCAGGCTTGCGGCAGGAATATAGAGAGGAGTCTATACAAAAGCCATGGGCAAAGCTCTCTGCCTGATATCAACTCGGTGCATAAACGGATTTCGTAACTCTGTTCAGGAACCGTAATAGAAAATGGGGGGGGGGGGGTTTCCGTGACGCCCATTGCTGAGAAATTAAACATATGCCAACGGGCCTTCTGGGTTTGGATTTGGTGTGATGGAAATGGACAGTGGAACAATGGTGAGTCAGAAAGACAAAGCCATTGCCGATAATAAAGTGAGACTAGAACTGGGAATCCTATAGACTATAGAGTTCTACGAGTGATTTTATGTCAAATTACAGGCGACAGATTTTGATTCAAAAATTCTGAAACAACAACACTTGTATCCCGCTCATAAGTAGCAGAACAAAATTAATATAATTCTGATCATTTTGCTTAATGTGGTTATCAGGGTTAACCCACATAACCACAATCATATAGCAATGGACATATCATATCTGCTGACAGTCTATAGAAATGACGTTTGTGCTGATGGGCGTGGGAAGCAACATATGTGAATCAAGTATCAAAGACGAGGACCACGCCGACCCGACTCCAGATATAGACACTACTGTACTATCGCTGAAAGAGACTGAGACATTGAAACGAAATATCGTCTCAATCTTTTTGAGCGATATAGTACATATGGCGCCGGCTCGCCGCCTATCATACTTTTGTACTTCCTATTCATGCTTCGAACAGATAATTTTCCCAGCTTTCTTGCAAAGCTGCGAGAGTCAAGACTAATATTATTTTATGATACAGTAACAGATCCCCAATCATAGGACTGCAATCTAGCTTCAGTCCATATTATTTGGTTGGATGATATGGCATGTGCTATTTGAACTGAGCACTCGCAAGTCGATTTCATATATGGCATGTACTTGTCACTTGTCACGAATGGTTATTTATGAAACATAAATGACAAGTGCTTGTCAATTGCAAGCAAAACGTTATCACTTGTCACTTGTAGTACTTGTCGCGTTGGGGGTATCATACCCTAACTACTTTTCTCCGTACAGAAAAATCTATCATACCCGAAAAAAATGCAGGTTTGCGACTTGAATTATTGGAGCTGTTTACCTTTCCTAGAAGCAAGTTCATCGACACAGGGGGCGTGAGATGAAAGGAACGTAGTCAGAAATTATTTAAAGAACGCCTTTCTTTCATTTTTTATGAACAATGCATTGAACTTGTTCTGTTTTCATGATTCACGCAACCTTCGTGTGACATTGTTTAATTTTTTTTCCAGTCCTCAGGCCCTTCTAGGCTAGACTACATGAAATTATTACGTCATTAAGAGCTCGCAGGTATGCTCGAATCGATCCTTTATACACAACTCTTGATGCTATTTTTACAGTGCGACGTAGAAACGTCTAACCTAATTTTCTAGGCGACACTTTGAGCTTATTTAGATTAGAGGTGGATATTTTATTCAAGGGGTGCGGTTAATGAAGGAGGGAATACATCATGGCAATACATGCGACCATGCTGCACTAATGGGGGAAGCATGCTGAAAGCCTGTCATAACATGCCGGAAAATAGGACGCCCACATCCGCCCATTTAATATGTCCCTGCTCCTCTCCCACCAATCAGCTTCGATTTCTTCTCCTTTGTTTCTCGGAAACAGACCAGTCTTGGAAATACACGCCCTCTACAAATTATTCCCCTAATTAATCAAAGGCAACGATTCAATATAATTATAGGCCATTTCGAGCAGTTCGAGCATTTCGAGCATATACAGTAACTCATCAGAATGACGAAAAAACCCACCAGTTTATCTGTGACAATACGGTCACGAAGCTTTGTCCACACACCCACTGACCCTGACCCACCTGGTGGGTATCCCCTCTGAAAAACTGTCCTACCTGGAAAATGTTGTCGTAGTCAAAGTCGGTCAAGTATGGCAAATGATGTAGAGCAAAGGCAGCTCCGGCTGCCGATATTCTGGTTTCGGTGACCACCAATTTGCACAGCTGCTGGCACCTCCTCTCCCCTTCAGAGGACAAACACAGGGAGCAAAGGCCGCGGTCAGTTATGGGGGTTGAGGCCACGTTCAGTTCCCGCAAATGTGGACAGTGCTCACCCAGGAGACCCAGGACCTGTTGGGCATACACCATTCATTTATTATGCATGGAGACGCATTGTCCAGCACTATGTATACCTGATCGACTGCCATGGTCATCCGCAAATTCAGGATCGTGATGGAGCCCAGGTGAGGTATGAGTTTCATCAGAATGGGAGGGTTGATGTGACGTAGGTAAGCCAGTTGGAGCTGACGGAGTTTCTGTCAAAAAAAATAAACATAATGCACATTTGTACTTTTTCATTATAGTAAACCTACAGCATAACTACAGCAGAAGATGGATTAGCCGACCTCTGCCTTTCCACTCCACAACAGACATCCTATAAAGCGATCTGATTGGTAGAATCAGATCGGTGGGTACAGTGGGGTACAAAAGAAATGCTATTTAGAAACTCTACCTATTTTCTGAGAAGCGTGGGTAACGGGGTATACTATAAAACACCACAAAAATTAAAATATAATTAATTTTGCGTTAAAACTAATTATCTCTCTGAAAACCTTCCAATCAATTCGTTAACTCATATTTGAACGTCCATACTGCAAAAAGGGACGTGAACCATTATGGACATGTCCGAACTAGCATTAGCTTCATGCTAACAGTGTGTCTGCATCCTAAATTTCCAGCGAATGTCTCCAGCAGGGATGGTCAACAACCCCTGCAATCTGGACACCTATAATTAGACTCATCAACTCCTATTCATATCCAAATGGCCTCTTCCTGCTGGCCGTCCACCATCATTACTTTTGTCCCTCTAAAAACCCTCCAAAAACTCCCACTCTAAAAAAAAACCAGGTCCCCAAATCCCACGGTCGATTGCGAGATAATTATTTTTGTCTTTCTGCTATAAAGAGTAGGCTCTGCGTTAAATTTGCCCACAAACCCCAAGACATGGCTGTTCGACATAATTCCTTCTGAAGAAAAGACCAACTTCTTTTTCCCTCCCATCTTCCATCCTCTAAAAAAGGAACACAAAGAAAGTCTTTAACTTTTGCAAAAAGAAGTCGAAACAAGCCTCTCATGTAAGGGATGGAAGTCAGCGTGGAGGAGTTTTTTGAGTCGATAAAAGCTATGGAAAAGAAGATAAATTATGCCTGGGGGAACTCTACGAAGCAGAGCACAGAACATGGAACAAAAGGGGTGGGGGCATCATGAAAAACTTTTCTTTCTAAGTCTAAGGTGGGATCTAGGAGTGGGAGAAAAGGTACGTAGTGTAAGAGCAGCATAAATAGCATATTAGCTTCTCAACTAAATTTTGTGAAGAAAAAAAACAACACAATTTTTTGAGTATGATATTAGTGGATCTAGAACCACTAGAAGTAGGAAAAATTGGTAATTAGTGTCTCAAAGTGCGTTTTGTGATTTGTGGTTAAATTATGTAACATTCTGGGACAGTCACCTCGCGTTGCAATTTGGGCTCAGAAATTCATCAGGTGAAATAATTATGCGGGGTAATCAATTAATCATCTTGTAATTTCTGCGTCACGCTCGCCAGCAAAGAGAGTTTGTGACGTAATTATTCGTTACCTGAAACATTGATCTGTGCGACAATTTGGAAAATTTTAAATCTGATAATTAGGTTCCCATGCTTCTCACGCCAGAATCACACGAGGTTTCAACCAGATTTACTACAATATTTTTATCAAATTTTTTACCATTTCAAAAAACCAAAAGTGGCATGTGTCTGTTATTTGTACAATCTTGTACTGTAAGAAGACAAGCAAAGGCCTTTTAACAATTCATGATTGTTGCTCACTATGCATAATAATCCATGCAATCACTCACATGACAGCATTGTGTAAATTTTGGATCAGCTTTTTTTCATACGACATGGCTTACTTCGACACTCTAAAGGCCACATTTTTTTGGCAATACGCTGTAGCTTACAGACTCTGCAATTAGTCAATATTATTACGCTTCCATCCTAATCATTACAAATCGTATGGCTTAACTTCTGGCTCGCTGTTTGATTAGTTTTTCGCCGCTCAACCGTTTCATAAACCGAATTAGCTCGAGTATAAAAAAAACAGGACATCTTCTGCAATAACCCAACGTGTTAATCTAACAGACCATTATTGCCCTTTCCGATGCCGCGAATTGTGATCCCCAGCCAATGAAATTCATCCTATTATCATGGCGGACTGCCTACATCTCATCAAAAAGGCAAAATGCTAATATTCAGTCGGTGTCTCTGGCAAAATCCTAAGCTCCGGGTGCAGGAACCCGAAACGAATAAACGCACCCAAACGTAACAACCAGTTCCAGCTACAATCAGTGTCCAAAAACCCAAGTCAATGCAGTTCTCATTTATGATTTATTTATGATTAATTGCTGTAAATAACTCTGTAGATTTCTTCTGTAGCAGCCATCCGAACACACCTGATCATCACGGGTATTCCCCGCTCATCTAAAAAAACTGGCCAATGGTAATCTCCTATGCTCCAGGTCCTCTGGCGTGTCTTGACCTCTTCAGCACTACATGAACAGGGGGAAACGCCCATGTTTTAACCCCTGGGTGACCGCCCCTAATTCCCCAAAGTGCCTACCCACATATCTACACTTGGGGGCTTTTTGCACGGAATATACGACCATCATTTTGTAAGCTAGAGTATACCACAGGCTGAATGCAAAAACTGCTTTTTTTGGCATTACAAAAAAAGGGCGTTGGCTCTCACGCGAATTTTTAAACGCCTCAGCACGCAAACCTGTTTAATAAATCCCACCGAAAAAAGTCCTCAGCAAACGTCATCGATCTGGAAGCGTTGGGATTTGCACCGTAATTAATTCCATTAAGACACTTCTATGCAAATCGTAGCTTGTGAAACCGTCCCCATGATTTGTCAATATCCATGTCATTACCTGGGGAGGGTACAAATCCCCTGCAAAATTAAACATGGGATGGGATAGTGAGGGGGGGGGGGCGTATATATACGTCAGATGCGAAAAGGTTATGAATGTGCTTGATGAGTTCAGGAACCCCCCCTCTGGATAGAATGGGTCCAAATGAGTGCAAGTTCTCATTAGTTGGAGAGATAAGCAAGAGCTGGATAGGGGTTTAATTCCATAGTGCTGGTCACTGGGTTTTTGCAGCCCCACGGAATTCTGAGTGAGTGAACCGAAAATTTCTGGGGATTCGACAAAATTCTATGTTGAACCGGTTGCTCGGAGACTGCGGTTTTCATGGTCAGTTGTCAGCAGTCCGAGCACCCGATTCTTTTGCCGCATTAGTACAGCATGTTCAGAGCAGAATAGTGGAAATGGTGTGTCCTCAAGTTCATGTCTTGGTCACACTGGACGTGACAAGTGGTGGCAAAAATTAAATTTAAAAAACCATGGTTGAGCGAATATCTGCCAGGATGTTATTAGTGTTTGAAGTCATGACCATTCACACAGTGTAACGTGTAAATACGCGATTATGCAGACCACCCGGATCATTACGTTGTTATATAGGAATTAATCGGTTCTAGTCATGACCAATGGCGCAGTATTCCCTGTAAACGGTTTTGTTCGTGAGATGCAGCAGTGGGTACGAAAATTCGCAATAATCTATAGCAAGCCCTTTAAAGGTCAGGCCGACCTTTAGAACATCTCTTGTCTTAAAATACTAACACTTAATACCAGCAGGGGGGTGTAAATACCTTGCACCTTTCTAGGAAATGGAGGCCGAAGTAGATCTCGCCTGTACCGAAACTGAGATTGATGCTCTCTAGTTGTTCCCTCATCAGCAGATGCATATGCTTCCTGTTCAGCGATCGCACTTCGCGAATCGTCTCCAAGAGGTCCTCCAGAAGAGATGTGGCTGAAGATATAGAGAAGTTCTATAACTTGAACAACCATAAGTCGAACTTCTGGGAATGATTTACTGATGTACAGTACTATGGCCAAAATAAAAATTGTAGCGCGTTATCCTGGCTTGGATGCAACCCATTGCACTGACGTGTGCACATCAGTGCAATGGGTTGCATCCAAGCCAGGATGCGACAATCTTTGTTTGGGTGATAGTACATAAGAAATATGTAGATTTCAAACTTTTAAAAGGCACCATTGTTGTTAGTACTGACGGAAATGGTGACGTCATTGTAGAACTTTTTTTAAAACCAGAGTAAGATTTATGCAATCGGGAATGGATAGTTTGCTGAACAATTTGCAAATCAAATGTGTATCGAAAAGTATAGGGGGTTGGTTTTTCGATTAGTCTCCAGCTGGCATGACAAATGGCCTTAATACCCCAGTCCTTTTATTTTCCCCAGACCTCCCAACTTCATCCCACAAGCCTCCATGAAACTGAATATTCACAAACTATTCCAACACTTTGCAAGATGTCACCTGGTCCAAGTTGGCAAAAGAATCTTTCCCATCCCCAAGTTTTCTCCCGCAATGTTCCAGGTCATCTGACACGTGTCTATTGATTCCTTTGAGATGGGTTTTCCTCTTCTTCTTCTTTTTTTATGATAGTATCCCCTCACACACATCGTCCCCTTATTTTCCTCTGAACTCACCCCCTGTGAGTCAGCGTCATGACGCGTCTTGCCATTTTCCCCTCTCTCTATCGATCTACCCTTCTCTCCCCTCACTTTTATCCGTAGGTTTCCCTTCTCCCCTCCGGATAAACTTTGCTCTCACACTTCGCTACACCCCCTCTTGGATATTCCAACACAAAAAGATATCCACGGTACACACTCACACTGTGCGCGAAAAACACATGCCTTCATGTCCCTAATAAGGCAATTTTATATATTTAAAAAAAATCTACAAAACGTTAAGTGAATATTACAATTATGTTCTTACTTTGTTGTAGAGGAAGGTACATCAATCTGGAATGCCTCAGGTCATGCTGACCTTTATCTTGGCGCCCTTCCCCAATGACTAATTCCTGATGGCGCCTCTCTATAAAAGCACCACCACCCCGCACCCTAAAAACCGACGCCCTTTTCTACCCTCTAGAGAGCCTCGGAATGAAGAGGCCCAAAAAGTGATTGGAACCTTGTAAAATTTATAGCGAGAAACAGCTTTTTCTTCCTTCCCAGCTTTTTTTTTATCCAACCGGTCTCATTTCTAGGCTTATGACTATTTTAGAAGAGGCGGCTGGAGAATTTTCGAGGCTGGAAAATTTTCTGACGCCTTTTGGGCCCCAAGTGGACAAGGGCTCAGTTTGGCTTTGGTATCATCTCATTTTTGGAGCACGCCAGTAAATTGCATCCCAGTGAGAGAGATACGCCACAAGAGGTGGAGAAACATAGTCTACCAAAGTTAATTCCGGTTGAGAACAACGAATATGGCTAACATACATATTGTTGCTCAGTGACGTCAACATAGGGTCGACCACCTTTATATGGTCCACCTAAACCTAAATTCTTTCCTTCACATGTAACAAAGTCGTTTCGACCACCATATATATTTGACATGTATATCGCGTCTGACGGTACCGTGTCATTACCCGCACACCTCGTGACTGCAGTGAGTCAGAAAATGGACAATAATACTCACGCAAATCGCCAAAGGGGCCCTCCACCTCCAAGTACTTATCGGACTGTACCAATTTATGCATCTGTTCTGTGTCACGACAGGAGTAGCCCACCAGGTCAAAGTTCAGGACAATGGTCTTCATCACAGCCTTCCTGAGGCTCAGGGGCTCATTCCTTTGTGGCATATCTGGATGTACAGAAAATAATAAAATAAATTTTTTCTTGAAAATGCATGTACGAGTGTGTCGTAATTATCAAAACCAGGCTATCTTCTTCGGTATTTTTTAAAAAAACAGGAAATTCAGATTTAGTCAGTTATTTAACGGTTCAGGTGACCTCGAGGTGACCTTTCCCAATGGGAAGTGGACCACAAGTGAAAATGTTTCATGAATTTAGCGTTTTGATAATGATATTGGAATGTTGACATTTTTGTTGTAAAGTTGAAAATGATTACTTTCATTGTTCCCAGAAGGGTGAACGAACCTATGGCAATTCGGATCGCGTCTGTTGGGTTAAGACAAGCGACACTCTTTCCAATTTGAATCCAATCACCCCTGGCGTCAACCCGATGCGCAACAAGTAGATCGAGTGTTTCCCTTCTGGGACTTAAACCCCTTGACGGGCCCTCCAAAATTGTCTGAAGGAAGGTACCTGTGCTGGGCTGAAATCCTGTGAGGATCGCGTGTGGTTGGATGCACTAGCGGAACTACTAACAGAGTGCATGAGGTTGACGGCGTGTGAGATAGAGAGAACTGCCCTTGCACCAACAACCTAGGCCAAAAGCCTTCTGGGGTCTAAGAATAGCCTTTTCGAGGAGGCTATACCCGTGGACATACTTTGCAACCTTGGCAAAAGCTTCTGAGAGAGAATCGAGATGGCTGATGCTGTGGGATCTATCACTTACAGGGTACTCGAGTGGTCGTATTTACAGGATGTATGAATAATTCATTTGGTATAATAACTGTGCATGCAGTCAAATCCCAATAGTAAGAATCTGATACCATTTGAAAAGCGTATCTCATAAATTACGCAGAAATTCCATAGGGCTCGACTGCATGAGCGAATAACTGGAATTCGTAATATTCAGTGGAATTATTCCAGGATATCATTGTACTGTACCCTGCAAATTTAAGATGAGATTATCTTGCTATTTTCAAAAATTCATGCCCGCATTCGTGAATAGTTTACACATATGAATTCGCACTTTCCGCCAACGATATGAGCTGCACATGAACCAATCGAAAAATATATCTCCCAAACTTTGTATAGTGAGGAGACTCTATAGGTCTAGACTAAAATGCATCCATTTTCCGTTGCATTTTCTCGTGTGATTCCGGAATCCAATATTCCGTTTCAGGGTAGCCCTCAATCGCGCGGTATACTCACAGAGGATCGGGGGGACCTGGATATCGGGATTTTCCAGGCATACCTCCCTCTGTAATTACACTCAAAAATTGGAAAAGGCAAAGCGCACCTAGCTTCATCAGATCGATGTCTCCTAGAAAGAGACACGACAACGCATTATTTCACATTATATTAGCATCTCTATATCGTATAACGGTATGTTTGTGTGTGTTTCGGGTTATCTAACCCACTTCCGGACTACTGAAAGCGCTAGAAGTTGGCACACTGATAGTTGGTATATTCCTGATTCGGGAATAGGCCTAAAAACCGTACTTTTTGGGGGTCATAACTGCCAAAATTTTGGTTTTTTGCCACTGAGTGTGGTGGAAGTTCCTGTATTTGCCACAGATGGCGGTAGCTTCCAGCCTCACACTGATCTCAGCGCCATCATGCAGCTGGCACTCTACGTAGCGTGCTCTAGATCGGCAAATTCCACATATTCGTGCTTAAAACCGATTTTAGAGCAGTGTTTTCTGTCTTATATTACCCATCACCTTGTTTTGTACATACCTGACGTCTACGAACGACGTTTATAACGGCTCGTGACAGCCTCGCGTCAGTCGAATCGTCCGAAATTGCGCAGCCTCTGTTAGCATTCGCAAAAATTGTTTTTTCGCAGTCCAGTTTTTTTTTTTTTTTTTTGCGAATTGCAACTCCCTAGCAATATCAATCCCGTGGGAGAGAAAACAGCGAGGGCGGGAGGATGAAAAAAAGATCGAGGACGTCCGGACCGCTCGACTGTCCAATTAGGCTCCGGAGAACCATTTTTCCTGACAAGCCCTCCCACTATACCATACCCCCATTGCTTGCTAGCGTCTCTTGGAAAAAAAAAGATAGACGAAAACAGGAAGCTCTATTCCCTTGGCGTGACCGACGGATAACCAATACGGTGCCGGTACATAAGGCCCTTTTTCCTTAATATCACACTATGCCTGATGCCTTGTCAAGACGGGAGTCGGCCATTTTCGGGGGCTAATATAGTGGATAGCATTTTTTGGAGGAAGGAAAAAAAAGCTTGGTGGGTTCATAAATCCTACATGACAGCTACTCTGTCACTGTGCTAAAGAAGTGCGTACTTATTCCGTCCAACAGCGGTACTGTCGTGCTTCACAAAGTGGTGGTTTAAAATGAGGCAAAAATGGCAGCAGGGATTGGGATACAGTGAGAAGAAAAAGTGAGTACAGTGTATGGAATTGAGTCAAAAATGTAGCTGAAATGAAATTGTGTGTTAGAAAAATTAAATCGTAATGTGACATTCAGTGAAAGATCATTTTCATCACCTGCTCCTTTACAATGACGTTAATTTTTAAATCGGTTTAAAAATTAATATTGATCCCCAAAGGCCGACAGAGATCAACGTGCAATGAGTTTATCCTGGCGGTTATGCCACCCAACGTGCGTGACGTCGTGGCAGGTACGCGTGTCTGCCAGGATACATGATGGACCGTCCGTCTGCATCGCGACGTAGCACATTATTTAAAAAGCCATGTAATTGAATTGGGGGATTAATATAATTTGAGCCCGGTTTTCAATATTTTACGGTGGCAAGGTTATCCGTCATTAATCGACTTGCCGGGTCATAGTGGGGCAATCTCATTACCATACGATATGTATCAACTAAGCGTTAACTCGTCGCATTAACAATCATCCCGTGTAAACAATGGATTTATTCAAGCGTTAATGGGCAGGAGGTATTTCATCAAAATGGGAGCAAACAGAAACATTCATTTCGTACTTTGCAATTTATTTACTCCATATTTGCATGCAATGCTCCACCTTCCTGGATTGGCACTCCACTGTTATGAAATGGCGGACCTTTCATTGTTCCGAATCAACCCAGGGAGAGTAAATTATGTCGTTGTTGAGAGATGCCGCTGTGTTGATAATATTATTCGGGTGCTGATGAAGCCTCGTTGTAGAGGAAAAAAATACCAGGGCAATTTAGCAACACTGCTGTATCTACAGGCTTCACCGCATTGTTTCAAGCAGCTAATAGAGAGTGTCATTACCAGTATGGCCTTCTGTGTATAACGCTACAGTTGCACAATGTGGGGTCCATTTTATGCATAAATGCGAATTACCCCTATATGCTTAACTAATGTCGCTTTAAATCGACCACCGTCCCGATATCACCATATTCCGATATTCAGAGTTTAGTTAGGCCAACCAGCTATTTTTCGGCCTATCTATGATGTGTACACAGCACAGCAGTAAAAATGCATGGGAACTGATGCCATTATGTAAATGCTAAACAGAATAATGAGTCAAGTTTAATCTCCAGACATATACACTGTACGTGACAGATCAGGTTCAAAATCAGGTTCGAAATTATTAAACATTTAAATATTTAAATATTTTGTAAAATAAATAAACAAATTCAATATTCTCAATAATAAATAAATTCTATATTTTCAATAAATAAATAAATTTACTATTTTCAATAAATAAATAAATTCACTATTTTCAATAAGTAAATAAATTCAATGCCGAATTCGATATTTTCAAAAATAAAAATAAAAAACTAATTTCACTATTTTGAATAAATAAATAAATAAAGTTCAAAGTCGGGTGTTCAAAATAACTACAATAATCTGAATTAATATGTAAAGTATTATAGCTACTGGTCACAATTCAGGCCCATACCGTACCTGTACATAATCGGATATTGTACCTCACTTGTGTTGATACAACCGGTCTTAGTAGCCAGATAGCCGCTTACAGTGTTTACTTTCAACTTGCCCTTAATAAAGACGCCTAAATTAGTTTAGAGCTCACAACAGAACGGGTCAGACCATTCAAAACACTCCACACAAATAGTCGTGAATTATATCACACAAGCACTGTACAGGGTGCTTTTCGTCCAGTCCTTCAAAAAAGCTTGCATGTGTAACACGTGGAATATACGACCCCCACGAGTTACGACCTAGGCATGAGCGTTCCAATTGCGTGTCTAGTTTTTTCTCTCTCTCTTCGTTTCCAGTGAGTGCCCACACGCAATGGGGGCCTCGCACGTGCGACAAATGGGTGTCCAGTCCATCCCTACCGATGTATGTAAATTTCGTGGGGGCCAGCGACGTGTTGCGGTCCAGGCCGCGACGCTTGGTCAATAGAGCGACTTGTTTCCACGCTTCTGGACATATGCACCTGATACTATGCAATTACGCAGTGATCCGACCAATTCACGCTGTTTCTAATTAAATTCCAGCTTTACACTTCATTTAAATTCGGTACATAAACCCTTGCCATAAAGGCCCGCGGGACTAACAAAAAAGTGGGTGATTCGAGTATACTTTTTCTCACTCTAAAAGTCAGTTGACTAAACTGGATATGCTACTAGGAACTAGGTAATTATTCTGTGTGCAGCACTTGTATGTCACAAAGCACATATCTGATCACATACTGGGCGTGAAATTAGTCTCCTACATATGGGTGTCACGACATACTGGTCACGCCAATGCTTAAAATTAACGTGCACTATTTTTACGCACTATTTTTCATGTCCAAATATTTTTTTTACTAGTATGATACTCCTCCCTATAGCAACATGAGGGCTGGCAGATTAATGCAGATCCTCGAATAAACGTGACAAAACCCTCGACTCGTATATTCCGAACCAGGTCTCTGGCAAACAGACAAGCGTCCCAATTTTTTCCCGGGCACCCTATTTTCAATATAACTACACGGGTATGATGTGTCAGGTCTAAAAATGGCGGGGCTGAAGTGACAAAACAAGATGGATGGACATTTTTGTACACTAGTTTTTAGAGGGATAACCTCGCTCGCATGCAAACTCATTCTCCCTCCCGTGTTGTGAACAGCTTCTTAATATTGGGCGCGTGAGACGGTGCACGAGAGATTCTCATCATCTTTCACAACATTTTCATGTCGTGTCCGTGTTGGAAGGGAAATGACTTCGGGACTCGTTGAAGCGATGTATCATGTGACGTCATACGTGCTCGGTATATGGAAGCGATTTGGTCACTGCTATTGAAGAATAGCAGTGATTTGGTGCAGAAAAGTCAGTAGTCCTCGCAAAGCGAGTAAATAAATAAATTCAACATTTTCAAAAAATTAATAAATTCAACATTTTCAAAAAATTAAGAAATTCAACATTTTCAAAAAATTAATAAATTCAATATTTTCAATAACCGAAGCAGTGGTAGCGGAGGGGATATGGTATCCGATTGCTAATCGGGAGGTCCTGGGTTCGAATCCCGGTGGCCGCCGACCCTGACCGTGGTTTTCTGTGGTTTCCCATGGTCTCACCAGGAAAATTCCAGGGTCGTGTCCGTAATTATAGGCCACAGCCGCTTCCTTCCGTCCCTATCCCATCCCCATATGCGAGAAGTAAAAAACGAAAGCAAGAGTTCCAGATTTAAAAAATATGGTGGTATTCCACCCCTCTAAGAGGGCGCATGGCCCTAGCACGGGGTACAAATTATTATAATATTTTCAATAAATAAGCAAATTATATATTTTCAAAACTAATAAATTCGATATTTTCAAAAAATAATAAATAAAACACAATAATAAATAACAAACGAATAAAATAAAACACAATAAATAATAATAAATAACTGCTACTAGTCGCTGCTATTTTAAATTTTCAGTACGGTACTCAAAAAGCGCTATTACCGGCAACTTTTAGTGATGACGCATGACGCTTCTTGACAATTTAACCTCTTTTTTTTGTTTGTTTAAATGCCATGTGAAATGAACGTGGTTTGTCGCCGTGTCCTCGGGGTCGCTTTTAGCGACGTTCACGGCATTGTAATTCAAAACAATGCGACGCGTCACTCTCAGTTGCACCGCCAAATTGAGTAGTCACGCATAATGCGTTTTAAAAAGTGACTGAAAATAACTTTTTCACGCATCGGAGCCTGTCACTGTGTGTAAAGTGTGGGATAAAAGTACAGCATAACCATATGACAGAAGCGCTCTACACTACAGTATACATGAGCATTACGCTGTTCATGTATGATTCAAACGTTGTGCTGTGTAATCTTCACAAACATGGGAACATCTACACTTACAGTATAATATGATGATGGGAAATTTAAATTTCAAAGCTATTTTTGCTTTGTGACGCCATTTTCCATCAGTATGTAAAAATTAAAGATCAATGTGTCATGTACATAAGCTTCTGCTATTTTTAAATATCAAAGCTAGCATTTTCTGCAATGCAAAACTCACCAAAAAACACATGAATTTTCCACCACACATGTGAAGGTAACATAATTAATTCCTACACTAGGGAAATTTATTTTGGGCCCTTAAAACCAGTGTTAGACGCACTTACTCGAAACCTTAAGCCAACAAGTTTCTAGCAACATTTTTCAAGTCAACATTCTTGTCTGCATAAGGCAAACAAAAGTGGTTGACGCTGTGTACAAAAAAAAAGCGAGAGCTCCGTTATTGCACACCATGTGGATGTGACGTGAATGAAAGGATATCCTGACAACGAGCTTTTACTACCGGTTCTATATGCCCGCGTTTCAGCCTTTTGATGTCTCCATGCAGGTTGACAGACTCAGATGTGTCACTTTTTGAAACTTAGAATCTAGAAGGTCCATTGTTGCTCTAGTATGAATAGTTCAGAAATAGTTCATTCCTGTAGCAATTTGCTTCTGGTATAAAACAAACAACTAGTAAACAAACAAATCACACTCACAAATGTATGTAAAATACTAGTACCATATGAATATTTTGCATATCATAACTCTGCCTGGTGTTTCTTTTTTAAAAAAGTTGGTTTGTCCATATCTATGGGCTATTTTTTCTCGTGGCCAGAAGGTTAATTTCGCGATATCTCCAACACAGCAGCAGACAAGTATAAGTAGGGGAAAAACAGCTATGCCCCAAATAGCTATTACATAACATGGCAAACACTCGCTCCCAAAATGGCCAAAAACCAGATCTCTATATGAAACGGGTGCTTTTTCAGGACTGCTCAATTAATACATATAGATTATTTTAAATAGTAGTGATCTATTTTTGCAATGGACTTTCCGCCATAAAACACGGAAGCAAAAAATAAACAATGAGTCGTATTTTGGAGCCTTGCACACTGTACATGTACTAAAGGGGCCATAAAACGGGTGACCCTTGGGTGTTGTTAATTACTTCATTGATTGCGGGTAGATTGCGCTTGGGGGCAACAGTTCACGCCTGAAACTGGCCCGGGGGCAAATCGCCCCTCGTTAGGGGTCGCAGTGAACAAATCCCTGCAAACTTTTATGGGTCCGCTAGTACAACGGGTACATGATTCATCAGGCAGCTGGTAACCATACGCTACGTTAATGACTTTCTTTGACGATTTCCATACGGCCATATCCGGTAATTCATGCTTCAAAAACGATATCCAGAACTTTTTGGACGAATTCGTTATCTACTTCCTGCTACAGCGCAAAGTCCAGATATACAGGGTGTTTCAACTTTTTTGTCCGAACAGTTATCGGAAATATTGCACTATAAGCTGCTACTTTGTAAGCAGTGACTTTTTGTCGGAGGAATGTGGAATATTTCCTGCGAATCTTAGGTTGAAGTGGCATACACTGCTTACAAAGTAGCAGCTTAGTGCAATAACTGTTCGGACAAAAAAGTTGAAACACCCTGTATATAGTCACAGTACTAATTGGCACCTTTACATTGTGTACAACCCTATAGCCAGGCTATTGTCCAGGTACAGGTAAATGCCCATTTCCTTTCGCATCAGAAGGTCAACCCCTAAGGCCACACGGTACAATCAGGCATTGCTGAAAAATACAGAAGCGGCCTCTAATTGGACGAAATGCCAGTTAGGCTACGTGTCTGTTAAAGGAGTATCATACCAGACCAGACTAATCCGCTAGTGGAGGCACCAGTACGCCACCATTAATGTCCACAGTGCGCGGAAATAAGCAAGGTGGCGCCACGCGCCGATGGCGGCCACCAGTGGCTCATGGCGCCACCAGTACGACACCATTAATGAGTAAGGTAGCAGACCTGATGCTACCTTGCTCATTTCCGTGCACTGTGAACATTGGTGTCGTACCGGTGGCGCCATGATCCACTGGCGGCCGCCATCATCTCATGGCGCCACCACGCTTTTGTACCGGGTGTGCCAGCAGCCTTCCTTTGTCCCTCCTGATGGCTCCATGTGGAAGGGAGCCTCCCCTTCCCCCGAAGAGTGGGCCCGTCCTTCTTGTGTCTCCCCCTCTCCCTCCGTGGCACCGGGGCCCTCTCCCCTCCTAGCCCGCCCCCTCTGAGGGGAGAAACACTCTGGCCTGTCAAACGGCGCCATGGCCGCGGGATCAGCGGAGGCCTACGCCGCCGCTCCGCCTAGACCACACTTCGATGCTCTCCAGCCTAACTTCACCGCGTCCTCCGGGTCAGAAGATGACCTATGGGCGGCTGCTGGACTAGTAGCCACCGCTTCTACAGAACCGGACACACCATGGCCAGTAGCTGATGCTGAAGACACGGAGGAACAACCGGCGTCCCCGAATCAGAGCTTGGCCGGGAAGGTCCAGCAACTACGGGTTGTGTTTCATGCCGGAAGACATCTGCAGGTCAAGCATTTGCCTAGGGATGTCACAGAGGAGGTCAGTTAACAATGTGCGCGGTATAACCAGTAACCCATACCGAGCCTCAGAACGTTCAACTCTAGTGCCCTTGGTTTTCTTCTGCCGTGTGAGGCGTGACCCGTAGTATCGGGCAAATCTGCCCGAAAAACTTACAACAAACCTGTTGGTTCTAAGCCGCTCACGAAAAAAAAGGGGGGGCAGAAATCGAAACTTATTATCTGCATGGGGGGTTCAAACTAGTGCATTGATTGGTCGAGTCATTACCTTTTATTTTTTATAAGGGGTTAAGGTTAACCAATGCCAAGGTTTAACTGTTCGCAAATATATGTCCGGGGCGAGTCATCTCCGTACCACTCGAATGACGCGCCATTTTTCATTACATATAATTGGCTGGAGTATGTGACTCTGTCTGTCCAGATGGGGTGGGGCGCTATTAAAAAATTAAACCGGTAAATATATTGTAGTTTTAGAGACAATAGTGGATTCCAAAGTTGCTTGATGCAATGTTAATAGCAGCCGAATACAGGAGGGGGGTAAATGGCGGATTTTCGAATAGAAAACCTAATTAGCACCTCATTGGCTGGCAAGTTTCGACCCGATCCGGATCCAGTACATTCTTGGACAAAAGGGAACGCAGATGGTCGGATCCGGCTTTTTTTCCCCAGTCCTCTTCAGATCCGTTGGTCAAAAGACAGGTGTAAAAAGACCGTTGCAAAGACTTTGTATGGGCGGGAAAGACGGGGGCAACGGTGCATAACTTTGGGGGTCTTATTATGTGGGGTACACTCATTAGAATCATTGTTTCAAGTAGGGGTTTTGGCGAGAATTACAGGTCGTTACCATTTTTGTTTGAAAATGATTTTTTGGAGAGGAATAATTTTTATCCATTCATATTGAGTATGTGACAATATCATTATGGGAGCCTGCTGGGTTCCAATAAGAACTGGGGGGGTGAAAAGGGTGTGACCAACCATTCGTCAGAGGTATATCGAAAAGGATGGCGAAGAATAGGGTGCGGTTAATGCACTGTTTCAAGGGACATTGTCCGTTCGCCATTTTGGGGCAAAGTGCTGCCGGGCACGTGTCGTACTATGATTTGGTAGAGAAGCTTTGAGGTAGTTAAATAAATTGGAATTAAATTATGCTTAATATTAATTTCACCGGAAGTTGCTGTCAGTTAATTGGCTGGTTGGCCCGCTGGTGGCTCATTAAGGTGGCTATTGTTGAATAATTTGAATAAATAATGAGTAAGTGTAGTGTCTGCCATTTTTGGGCCAGTCACGTGATATGAGGCACTGGGATTGGCCGGCTTGAATCACATGATAGTGTGCATATTTTCTTATTGTTAAATAAATTATAAATATAACATATAAAAATTCTCTTCCTACACAATATACCGGGCCGGAAGTTGCCAATCGGAAATTTTCGTTTGTAACTTGCAAGTCGTGATTGGCTACTCAAATCAGCCAATCATGGTGCCTAGCATCACGTGACCTGGCAAAACTAATGATCCGACACCGATATCAGCCTAAATTAACAGCGACAAATTCTAGGAAAGCACGATTGGCTAATTGCAATATCCTTTTCCCATTAAGAACCATCCTGGGAAAGAGAGAGGAAAAAAAAGCTGCTAGGAATAGTAGAATCGATGGGGTTGAAGTTGACACGCGAAAATCTGCTCCTACAAGCCCCATCAGTTGCCGGCAAAGTGAGAAATCATAGACATTCAAGTCGCAGGCTGTGGCAATCATTGGGGGGCCAAATCGGCCATCAGAGACGATTCAAAGTAATCGATGAGTGTGAGAGACCTGGTACCTGGCTCCATCCTATAGCCCACCTATAGCACATATAGCAAACAAAAAGAAAGAAGCGACAATCGATGGTACACTAAAAATTGGGTTCACGATGGTGTCGTTGGGATGATCCAATCAGCGCTGTACAATCGGAAAACTAGTCGGTTCCAATTGAGATGGTTCAAATATTAACATAGAGCTGTGGGTGGACACTGTGACACTTCATGTTCAATTATGGACAAGCTCAGCAGTTCTTGTCCACGTGGGACTATCACCTGTCCGCTGCTTTTAATGAATCATCGTGTGAAAATTTACAGCCACCAAATTGGTCAAGGTCATGATGACCGGAACCGGTTTTAAACATTTTGGTGCAGCTTTTCTTGAATAATGTAAAAGCGTCCACCTGTTTTACTGCGACGCACTAATTATGCGGCGACATAAGCATCGCAGCTTTAGATCCGGCTATTTTCATCTCATGCTTGGGAGGCTGTTTGCTGGCCATCTTTGTCCCGACACTTGTCCTAATTATTCATAGAGCAGGGACATATTAGGAACACTTGGAGCGCCTAGTTGCGGGGCGTAATGATTGCTAGCCCTCTATTGTTTATTAGATTACATCTGCCAACAATGTGCGAGGCTGGAAGTTTTGAAGCAGGTGCTGGGACCCTCACTAAATTTTATACGCGTTTTGTACCCATTTCATAAGATTTGTCAATAAATTTTAAATTACCGTCAGGGAAAACAAAATACAGTACCGGTACTGTACTTGAAAAAATAATGTTCAATATTGAATTTTTTATAGAAAATAATTATATGGAAAAGTAATTGAGAGAAAACGAATTCATGGAAAAATAATTAATAGAAAATGAATTCATGGAAAAAATAAAATATAGAAAATAACTTTATGGACAGCAAACATGATTTTCTCAAAATAGAAATTATTTTGCAGATAATGTGTCAGGAAAATAAAAACCTAATTATCTAGAAATGTAAGAACAGATGATTTTCTGGACAGCGAAGATAATTTTCTGAAAAAGATTGAATTAACTTACTTCATAATGTCAATAATTTTCAGACAACAAATGGGCATGTTTCCGCCAGGGAAAACAAGATACAGTATAGGGTACTGTATTTGAAGAAGAATTTATATGACGTCATCGTTTCTTCCATTGGTGCTTTTTGTTGACACTGTTTACTCATATTGTTCTGTGAGGGTATTTCCATGGAAACCTTGTTGACGTCAGATGATCGTTCCCGTATATTAGAAATATATAATTTTCTGAACAAACTTACAATTTTAAAAAAATGGAAATAATTTTCCTGAAAATGTTTCAGAAAAATAAATAACCTAATTTTCTAGCAATTTAAGAAGCAAATAAATTCCTGGACAACAAGGAGATTTTATGAACAATTATTTTATTGAAAAATTGCTAGAAACTAGAAATAATTTGTAATGTTACGCCACCACAGGTTATCTGAATATTGGAGTCAAGTCAGGGTGACCCCGTGATGTGATTGGTTGGAGTCACTCACCAGGACCAGCCAATCACTGTCCCTCTCTGATCCGACCGCGTATAAATTCACGTACTGCACAACCCCGTGACCGCAACCGAAAATGTGGGCAGCCATGTTAAATTTTCCAAAATCCAGTTTTAATTCACTCTCGCTCTCATGTTTGCCAACCGCAACACCATTTAATAATAATCTAACCCCCCCCCCTACCATTGCAATAAAGGGAGGGGGGGTTTCCAACACTGAAACTCTTGTTTGTTGTTTACCCCGTGAACTCGTCGGATGCCCCCCGGGCGGTCACTCCCAGCGACTTGACCGGCAAACAAAAATTTCCGGAGTAAAGTCGCGCCAAATTGGAAGGCCTGTGGCGACCAGACCTATTACCAACCTTGCGAGAAGAAAACAAGAGAAAAAAGAAGAAGCCAGAGTTTGAGTGTTGCAGTAGAAGCTGGGGAAGTCTTGATTTGGAGACTGAAATGAAATTCTCCTAAAGTTGCTCCGGGGTTTCGCAACTCTCGGGACACAAAAAAAAACTATAGTTTTTTGAGACTTTGTAAAGTGCAGCTGTGGAGCTTGGTAATGGTTTAACTGTGGCTAAATCGAGTAGCGCTATCTAAAGTAGCGAGTCACGTCGAATCCAAATAACATGCTTTTTGTGTTAGCTGGAGTTTGCTGGGTGTTGGCAACCCTGATGTATCCGGAGGGCTAACTTTTAGGTCCAATATAACAAATTTGTTGGGTCCGTCACACGACACACTATGACACCACCATTACCAGACATGGTTGGTATAGATGGCGCGGATTCGCGCCATCTCTTGGCAATAGTTTGCAACTAATTCCATCTACAGGAACTGACTGGAACTGACTGGAACCGAGTGGAACTTGAAATTGGTGGCATGCAGGCTTATCTCACACATGTGCGTGTGTATGCCTAATAAGCATTCCGATGTTTATGCGTGGCAGCGTTTTGTTGACTCAGTTTTCCCAGAGCTTGGCAACACCATGCGTGCCCTTCACCCTTGGAAGTAGAAACCTACTAGTTGATCGTGTTACAAATCGGCCTTAGGAACTGCCCTATTCATCACTGCAGGGTTCTAACGATAGTTCTGGCTCAGGATTGCGTGATGGTTGAAGCTGCGTTGCGTTTTGGCACAAGCTGCTTATTACGTACAGTATCACCACTTTAGAAATCAGGTTAATTTCGACAGCTAATAATAAATAAAAGTAATTGGTATGGGAAAAATTGATTTCCAATGTTGGGGGGAAAGATGGAATTTCATCAGTGGACATTGTATCGTCTCAAGACATGGTTGGAACCCTGGGCAATTTTTCGATCCCAGGAAATTTTTTCGATATAGGAACGAAAATAATATGGAGAGATGCATTTGCATGATACTTGGCGGTATATAGTCAGAAGAATGAATAGATCCTTCACCCTCCTCTGCACGTATTTGTTCAGAATACAAAGGAGGTGGTGATATAGGAGGAAATGCGGAGGGTTTTTTTTCCTATGCATTCCATTACTTTTTTTCTCTCTGGAGACGTGATAGGCTGTGTGACATGTGACACAAAAGATGGACTTTTGACGAGCATGTGATGAGGACTGGTGCTTCCCATTAGAATCTTGGTTTCCACATTTACATATGTATGGATCGTTATGTAATGTCTTCATTACTAGAACGCTGCAGGTACCAAGCCATTCAGGATTGGACAGCCTAATTATTGCTCTAAAATAGCGGAATAAAACTGCGTATGGGAATGCTGCCGGGCTATTTTTGTAGTAAGGAACAATCGTTAAAACCAGATTTAGCACCCATTTTGACTGGGCCACCATCCTGCTCTCAAACCTCTTTATTTGGAATTACGGTTTTCAAAATCTGGAAACAATATTTAGTTTCATAACACGCCCCTGATTCTACTATTCGATTACTATTTATGAACCAGTGCACGTACATACTAGAGATAGGCCCGGAGGATAGAAAAACCTGACTGTCAATCCGGACAACAGAATAAACACTATTTGTGTCAAGCCGAGTGCAGGGTATATGAAACTATTGCGGAGGCACGCAATAGGTTGGAGTCAAAGCATTTTTCTGCCATAGCTCTTTTGGCAGGGGGCTCCAAAAATACACATTAGCTTTCCGTGTCTTCCTAATGGCCTTATTTGTGTGGCCAAGACGTAGAGTGGAGTTCACGGAATCGAATATCAGATTGAATTTGTTTACAGGTTGGGTAGGGTCTTTGCCCTCAAGCTAAGTTACGGTACGTTCAGATGGATGCCACCCACTGCGGAAACCCATAATGCGATAAGAAACTGGCAAAGATGCAGGGTTGTCGTGCGTATGGTTACATAACACTTTGTGTGTGAATCTGTTGGACGAGATTTTTCGGATGAAAATGGTTTGGGCGAAATGCGTGATGTCTCACGGGTATACTTTGAGTCCAACGCAACTACGCGTCTTTCTTATCGCCCTAATTTATAGTGTTTGGGTTTTGGTCGAGGGTGGAATTAAGATAAGGCTTGAACGTACTAGTGTATGCCAAAACGCAGTCGTTTTTCGGGGTCCAAATAAGGACAAATGGTGAGGGTGAAAGGTTCCTGGAGCCCATTTCCAGACCCTGTCTTAGAAAGCGCAATTCCACACCCACTGGATATTATTATTCCTTCCTAGGAACTTTAGATGATAATCTACATTTCCCGCTGGAAAATTTCCGGCGTCTTGAATATGTGTCTCCCTTTGGAGTCGTACCGTTTTCTGCGGCCTTAGATTGTGAATACCAGTCCCTTCGGTGCAAAGATGGAGGCTTTTAACGCATGTTTCCAGGAGACGAGGGCTGGGCTGGAACAAAAATACACGGGCAGAAATCCCCGGTGCGATTCCAAAGCAAATGCGAATGCGATGTCGGGACATCCTCGGGGATGGATCTGATGTCGGCCTCATTTCCAACCCTGCTAATGACAACAGGGGGTTCAACCGCGCCCTGATTGGCCTGAGCCAAACCACGGCCAGAGCGATTGGTGAGACGGTTGTAGGGTTAATTTTAATTTTAATTTGTGTTTAATTTCATTACTTTTAGATCTGAAGTTCGTCGCAACTTTTGGGAAGGGCTCGAGCAGCGAGAAACTTGAGTTGAGCCATAATTTAACTCGGAAAGCTCGTTTGCTACCTAGTTAAGCGCATATAAGTTGTTGGTGGCTGCTAGGGTCACAAAAGTTCAAGGGTAAAGGGGCGCCAGCCAGGCCTTTCAGACAAAACGTCTGCTCTGGTTCTCCGGGTTATATCAACACCCTTGTCCTATTACCAGGCCTAATAAAACCTGGAAAGGTTGTGCCTGCGAAACCGATCCACACACATCATTTCTTTTACCCTAGAAAAAGAGGGGGGTGAAACTTGAGTAAGTTTGACAGGAAAGAAAAATGGAAGCAAATGGACTTAAGGTGCTGCCACCTATGGAAAGGAAAACATTGAAACCTGACCCATTTCTAAGCCTCGACCCGCTGCTATGGCAACAACCTCACCGCCCCTAAGGATTGACGTCGATGGATTATGCATCCAGCAGAGATGAGTGCTGAAATTGCGTCGACGTCAACCTCCACCGGCACCAAAGAATATGGGGGTCCGAAACAAGGGGAAGCCATTTTCACTCCGTCTAATGGACCTTTGGAGTGACCTGGAATGTTTCTCGCATGGTTTTACGGCTTTACTACACTTTTCTCGACGGGGAAAAAATGGGCGGTATTGGCAGATACGGGCAGATGAACAGCTCAGTTTGCGGATGACGGGCTGTTCTGGTCTGAACACCTTTTTCAAGGTGAGGTCAACAAACACGCCTCCTTCACTGGATGGTGAAGAGTTGCGATGGGATTCTCAACAACAATGAAGCACAGGCAGTCAGACCTTCACAACAAATGATATAATCTGCCCTGTACCGCTGCGTTCATTACATATATTACCCCTAAGGATGATTGTAAAGGATGACCATAAAGTCACATTCTATAGGACGAAACGACTATAAGTTCACTAAAAACTATTCATTAAGCCTTAGAAACACTTCTAACTACTAATGTTCACTACTATCTTGAAATCATGTAACTTTTTACAGTATTTACATGCATAATAGTTGGAAGTGCTTCTTACAGACTTAACTTGGTGAACCTATAGTCGTTTCGTTCTATGGAATATGACTTTATGGCCACCCTCTATTATTACCCATAATGATTATACATTGCCCCTAATGATAACCTAGATCAATCACCGCTGGAGCACACTTGGCTGCACATGTTTACAACTATATTGTTGACAAAACGTGGGCGACTCAGACGCTACCATGTAGTAGCAACAGTCAAGTGGCTGTCATTCCAACAGCCATATTCAAGCCTAAAAATAGGCACACTTGTAATCTCTGGCTCTTAGAATATTTCAGAAAAAAATAGAGCACCAGTTACCTCGAACCCTGATGCTTCACAGAGAAGTGGTCTGATTAGGCAAATAAATCCGGTACATTATACAAGTTGCACCGGAGGAATTTATGGCCGCTTCATCCGGCCGGAGCCCCAACTTTGTTACAGGCATGATCAAATTTGCGCCTAACCACGTTTTGAGCTTCATTACTCGTCGGCCAAAAAAATAAGCGCTGACGCACAACTGTTCGCTGCCATCACTGTTAAACTTGGAAGCTACCATAGCTCATTAAAGTCTTAATTCCAGAGATGGTATGACCCAACATGCATATTCGCCAGAATTTGTCGCGAAATAGGCCAAGGTGTGCCCTTTCACATTTATTTTGTTAGAAAATGGGCCAAAAATGATACTTACCGAAATTCCGACTAGTCTGAACCAGTTTCTCTCCCGTGGCGCTAAATTCTAAACGCGTTGTTATGAGGCGATATTTGCAGAGGCCCCCTATTGTTAGGCGTTTTCGCACTCGGTATGACATCGCACAGAAGGCTTGGAATTGCACAGCTGGAAAACAATGGAAAGTAAATAGAGACGGAATTGGGTGGGTCGTGTCGTCACGGCCAGAGGCTGGGGTCCACGTCAAGAGACTTGGGTTTTGTAAGGAAGGCTGAGATTTCGTCAGTTTAATCGGATTGGCCAGACCGGATTTCAAGCTAATGTGGTTAGTCCCCTCGTCATATGCGGAGTCCTACTAAAAGAGACATGTGTCAGAGCCTAAATTATGTTTGTGTTTCTGGGAAATTGTCTTCTTGTTGTTTGCTTTTGCATTATCTCCCATTCCTCTTTCATGAGAAATAGTCCTAGCTTCCATCCTAGCTATTTAGTTGGGAGGATCAAGAGGAAAGCCTGCAGATGCGGCTGACATGAAAGGACTGGCCCTACAAATCCCATAACCATACATTTCCAGCCGCTTCCGCCGTGTTGGAGTCGAAAAATTAGCATATTTGTAGCTAGGACCAATCGGAAGAAACGGCCCGGTAGTGTGTATATGTGAGGGGTTGGAAATAACTATGTCCAGTCCCTAAAGCTTTTCGGAGCAGCTCAGGCGTCACATGCAACATCGACCAAGTGTTGCTATTGAAATATTCATCTCCCAGGCCCCTCATTTATGAAACCGGGTATGCTTAGACAGGCTTTTGGTTCAACCCCCTCCCTCAGGGTCCCAAAATGGAGAACCGGAGGAGGGGGGTTTGTTCCCCCTACCCATCTAGTAGCTGCGCAACTGTTTGGCTTAGGTGGACGCAATAAAGATCTTCGTGCTAGTTAACTCAAATCTCCTCTTCTTGGCGTGATGAATATTCCCCCCGCATGCAGGCTATTTCAACTGGGATTTCGCATGTAACCCCGGGTTCTAGGGGGTCGAATAATCCGGGTCTGGGAGCCTGTGCGAGCCATCACAGGTGTTGGGTAAACCGCAAAAACCGATGGGTGTCGAGGGATTTTTTGTAAGGCGAAATGAGAGGGGGGGCGGGGGGGGGGGGGGTCCTTTTGAATTTTTGGCGGGGGTTTCGTTGCTATGGCGACAGGTGGCGGGATCAAAGGACAGGATCGGGGCGGTAATTATGAAAAACTGATGGACAGTACTGCTGATTATCCGGTGTTGAATGGGGTCGAAAATTCGGGAGTTTAAAAAAATCGCACTTGTATATCCTGAACATGATGAACTGTAGTTAATTTAGCTCAAGAAATTGCTCAAATTTTATAAATACAACTAGCAGGTTAGGGACACAACAAGCTACAGAAAATAACGGCTATCGGGCGATATCAGTTAACAAAAAGTGACCCACGCATCTGGAACACCCTGTATTAGACTTTTCTCGAAGAAAAAAGTCTTATATAACGGCTCTGTCTGTCTGTGGACAGGTATCAGACAGACAGACAGACAGCGCCGTGCTATAAGACTTTCTAGCCCCCGTGGCTCCCCCTCCCCCACCACCCCCTACTCCTGACGGCCCATTCCCCCAGACCAGACAGACAGAGCCGTGCTATAAGACTTTCTTCGATTTTCGGGTTCCGGGTTCACTCTATCCGCCCCCACCACCCCATCCCCCAGATCATCATTTCCCCCCTCCCAGTCCCGTGACTGACGATGACGTTGGGGACAATAGCAGTAAACATGAAAAAGTCTACTCTAATCACGCTCACGTGTTTGTCAATCCTGTATAAGATATCGAGCCATACACCACCAAGTAGCATTATATGCTCGCGTGATTAAGTCCACTTAGCACTAAAGAGTCATAATGGGCCATGAAGCTAGGATTTTCTGCTTTCACTCGTATGTAAACAAGGTCAATAATAATTTGCTTGGGATTATCTTGAAACTGGTTTTTTTTTCGAACTTGAGTTTCACTTATATGCCCACTTTATGGCTGGGTGACTTATAGACATGCAAAGCACCTGTGAAATGTGACCTGAAAGGACATCTACTATGTGGATGTTGGGATAATCGAGACTATAATTAACCGGCATGTATCCGGGACAGCTCGTATATTTCTTCATCCAACTGGATTTACGACTCCCAAATGCACCTTGCAATCTCTGTATAGAACTGGTTTTTATATCTCTGCAAATTTGCGCAAAAAAAAGAAGCGTAAATGTCTTTTCCGATGCGGGCCGATATCAATCGTGCGGTAGCCACCATCAGCACCAGTGGTAATCTACGAAGCAATGTTGATAGCGAAAAAGGGCCCACTCTTTTAACCCAATTCGCGGAAGCGGCAAATGCAGTGCGAAAATCTGGATAGCACATTGTTGCGCAACGGAGACTAATCGCGTGAGAATTTCAATAACGTGGCGTAGACTGCAGCAGCTGGAATGTTGGTACCCGATGCCGCTTTCAGGCCCTTTGCAGATGGCTGTGTGGATTCGACTCCACAAACGAAGCGGATCATATGCCTCGAAACATCAGCGAAACTTTGAGCTCAAAAAATATTTGATGGAATTATTTTAGTAATATATTTTTTAAAAAATAAATAAGCTCAAATTTGTATTACCGTGAGATAAAGTCGTAATTGAATTTTTACGCGGGTGAAAACAGGTAAAATTGCGTTCATTATCGTCACAGAGGGCTTGGAAACATTGCGTTGTTTACGGATGGCTCTGCTGCTCGGTTTTTAAATTCGCGAACACATTTATTTCTCCAAATATGTAGCAAGTAAAGGCATGGGATGATTGATTAAGGTATTTGCACCTTACCTAGTGCTCAAAATTTAGTGTGCCGTCATATTTTGAGCTGAAACTGCCAGACAGGCGTAGTGAATCGACTGACTTGACGGGGTAAGAAACTCCAGCTGTATGTCACACAATGTTTATTATTCCCCCATATCCTTTCAAACTGTTTGAAAGATCACTTTTTGTAAAGAAAAAAGTATTCATTTCCTTGTCAGCCGATTTTTTTCCACCCTACCAAACCTCAAAAAGTTTTCCATCGTTTTAAGTTTTAACCACTGATTGACAGATCATTAAGTAAAAGTTAAAAGAGATGGATTATATACCGGCGAACCCGTCTTTAACCAAACGAACTTTTTTACAGTCCAGTAAAAAAGTTGATTTCTGGCGGTACTTCCAATCCTTTTCTAATCCGCAATTAGACTCCGTAATCGTCTTACCGTCTCAGGAGACGCGACATGACTTTTTTATGAACCGAAAATGCAATTCTGTCTCCATCTGATAGACGGCATGTGCCACGTTAATGTCGCGATCGAATAGCACAACTCTAGTAATGGTCTGACACATCCTCGACAAAAAAAGAGAAGACACTTCAATATAATCGTCTGCAAAATTTAGTAGTCGGAATGCGCCTGTCGTCAACTGAAAGATCGTTACGTAAACGGATTCATGTGACGTTACGTTCGGATATTTGCAACAATACCAAGGGAACACTTTGCCTAAATGATGTTAAGGTTAGCTAAATTTTTAATTTGTTTAAAAATTTGAAAGATTGTGTTGGTCCTATTATGCGAATGTAATTTCCCGTGTAACTACCTAGTAAAAAAAATATTTAAAATTGCATAACCCGCAATGTAATTGGACAGCCGCATTATGTCAAGAGCACTGGCAGCTGTAATGAGAACATGACGTGGTAAATTTTCCCCCGAATCGACAATCTACCGTGATTGACCGATCGTTAGATTTAAAATTTTGATCCAAACTGGCCTGCCCTCCAGGGGATCATTTAGATTCGTCAAAGTACACGTGGAAAAATCCCACGTGAAAAATCGGAGGTTCAATGTCAAGGTTCTTCTCATGGGTATTAGAATTACCCTGTCTTATCTCTGGGGCCAGGGCCAAGTACCAAAGTACGTGGGAATATAAGAGGTTCAAAAAATGTACACTTTGCATCGTGCCATACCGTACTGTATACTTGGAAGACCCCTGGTTTTGATTGCCGGTGCTTTACGACGGAACATCATTTTGTAATGCTCGTGAGGGATTTTGCGAGGCCATAATCCAGTCCAAGACTGTCGATCTTAAACATACTTCCCGAGGCTATAAACCTGTTAATATTAAACTGTGTGAAGAGGGCCAACTATCGACGTAGAATCAACAGACCTTTAGACCAAGTGTTTGGTCAGTGGTGGGCCAAAGGGCATATCTGGGGGTACGAAGTTCTGGATGTCACTGGGCCACCGTTTGCTCTGTGACGACACCATTAGTGGGCACTGTACCCTGAGGATCCTTCCCCGGAAGGCCAATTGTAACTCGGTACCGCACTTTAGCCATGTCGATAAAACATCCCTGTGGTTATTGGAATTTGGGCTAAAAAAATTCGTGACATAATCGACAGAACTAATCAGCGTATTTCACAGTGGTGGCCCACCAGTTTCTTATCCATACGATCAATCTAGTTTGTGAATGGGGCGGCTGTAGACACGTGGAACCGGGATTAGATGAGAATGGAGTCAAATCGGTGGGCAGTTTGGAGGCGGTCCAAGATGGCGGGTGCAAATGGATTGTGGCGCTCTTGGCAGGGGGGAACTCACGCAAGCGACTCCTTTAGGGGCGCCATAACCCAGCACGCGACGTCCATCAACCAACTAGCGGGGGTCAATTTTGCCCCAAAAAGTCATTGGTTTCGAGGGAGTCAACCGGTAATGAATTTTGCCACATTCGACGCCATTTTGTTGATAGGAACCATTTTGGCGATATCAGTACGGAAATATTATTGCAAAATATCACCCCTCTAGAGACCTGCCTGAACACCTCCCAGATTCCGCTGTAACGAACCGAGATACAGTCCATTGGCCATGTTACCTTCTATAGCCATATTACCTTCTATGGCCATATTACCTTCTATGTGGCCATATTATTATCATGGACCTTAATGTATTTTGTATATTGACACTACCTGCAGCCAGTGACCAATATGTGATAATATTCAACAATAAAAATCGAAAAAGCGATATTATACGAAAGTATCGAAATATCGCTTAGCCGGCAGAGCTTGAACGCAATGGCTTAATGAACCATTTATGTGTTTGCCATGCACTGTACACTTCCTCAGGGCTGGCTTCCAACTCAAACTGGAAATATAACGTTGTCGTTCGAGAGTGGGGCCCCGGTCTCTTCAAAAAGTCCCTCTGCTGGTATTTTTCTTTGGTGCTATTCAAAAGCGTGCAAAAGGAGCGGGTAATTGCGTCGCAGTTGGGTTCAAAAGCGACGTATTATTAAACGCGTACTGGCTCCGGGACCCCCGTAACAGACCGAAATTGAAATGTAGGTTGGGAGATAGTGCGGAAAATAGTGTACTGCTCGCCCAATTAATCTAAGTTCCCTGAATTGTAAGATGGGCCGATATTAGTCGCCAAAATAATTATAATGATTAAAATAATTTATTCCCCGTGATTTAATTTTTAAAATTATTTTTAAACTGATCGATTCTCCATACCTATATTCGTTTCATGCTCATCATGACTATCGCCATTTACTGTCAAACTAACGCTCCCCATCACTCTTGATTTACCTCGAAGTGTTTGCAATGTCTGGAATAGTTTTGGTATCAAGTTACAAAATAAAGCCGGTTGAATTCCGGGGCTGAGGTTACGAAATGAACTCTGGTCTAGGATGTACCCTGCCTCCAATCGGATTATTCGGAGGTTGATTTGGGCCTGGGTTGGAACTAAGGAAACCATATGTACATACACAAATAGGTCCGGTTCTATTTAGGAACATGCATTGGGGGGGGGAGGGTCTGGAGTTATCGTTCTTTCTTTTTTTTTCCAAGAAGACTTTACGAGCGTAGTAGCTTCCCTTTACAGCACTCCTAATTCTACCTGCAGCTGAGTTGGAAATTCATTGGGGAGGCTGCTTGCCAGTCGTAAAACCGAATTGATCGGCCAAGAAGGGGAGAGGCGGTTTTAAGGGTCGCCAAAAAAAAATTATTTGACATCCGACAAAAATATATCGCGACAATGATGAAGTTGACACCAGGACAGCCTGTAAACTTCTGAAATTCGAGCCATCATTTGCAAAATTTAGGTGCAATTTTTTTTCGTAAAAGATGGGTAATGAACTGTATGTTCCTCTTGATTTAACCAGGGGAATGAAAATTTGATCAGATTTTGCTCCTGTGTTATAGGCTGGGGGCACCCTTTTGTTGACTCTCTGCATTAGTTCGTGGGTGATTCCGGAGCAATTATGGGCTTTGTTCGGATGTGAAATGGTGTATTGTTGGAGCGACAGGTTTGATGCGGATTTCCCTCCCCAAAAAATTGGCGATAGCAAAAAAAATTATCTGCAGCCCCCTGATTATAATAATGGCGGTAATTTCACATTAGTCAAACAGGTCACATATGAGCTTGCATAACTTTCAAAACAATATTGCTTCATAACCCAAATGTATTCTGATTGTAGTTACGGGGCGTAATAAATATACATGTAAATAATAATTTTGGCCCTGAACAACTGAATAACCCCCAACTGCAGAAGGATTTGCTACAGGTTCAAACCATTCAGTATTCAGCTTCCTGCTGAAAGTCATTACCAACAACTTTACAACCACAACGGTATTGTGTTTCATATTTTACGAGCGCCGGATATATGTATTAACTCCTGCGCAGTTTTATTTTATTTTATGTCCATTCCGGAAACATGTGATTTTCGCATGGCCTTGCCACTTGCCCAATTGTGCTGACATGTACTTATAGCTAAACAATGATATTTCAGAAGCTGTTACCTTATAAGTGTTTCTCTTGTCTTTCGCAGGTAAGGGCAACTTGGCTTATGTGGATAATTTCCACATTGTATGAGTAGTGGCGCCTCCAGTACCATCACCCCGTACACGGTACTGTACCACCCTCTTTGACGATCGGGCTAACGGATTCACATAACCATCGAAACCACGTTCCGGAGTGTGCTCCAGCGGTTTTGACACATTGCGGAAGAATGGTGTCATGCGGGGGTAGCTTTATGGTACACATTGGCTTAATGGGAGTGAATACAGCATCAGGCCAGCTGACAGCCTCCGCTCCAGTATGTGGTATACATACCCATGTTTTTCATACCGTTTCCAGATGACGCTTCAGGCCAGTGACACCTCCCTTTTGTGTCGAAATTGCCAAGTTCTCCAGGAATGGGTCCGGCTATTCCTATAGCTAACAAGAGGGCCATATTGCGGGGCTCCACGAGCTATTGAATCCGCGAAAGAACGCAGGGGGGGTGCATTCAAGAAAGGTTCCCTACAAGCCTTCAGGTCTGGAACCGCACCGGAACATCCTCATTGTCCAAAGTGAACGGTGAGGGGGTATAGACGCAAAGACAAACTCCATTTCCTGAATTACCAGGGATATTCTTTCACGAGTTGCACTGGAGAAGAAACCACCCCCAGAAAAAAAAACAAGGGTACCAGTCGTACCCTTACCAACGTGAAGATGGGGGAGAAGCATCTGGACCATTCACAAAAGAGCGAGTAAAAAAAAAAAAGAAGACCGTGACTATAAATCCTTGAAAGAGGTTCGGTTGAATGGCGCCTAGGGGAACGGTTGCGAAAGGATCAACGGTCCTGGAAATGGCGCCGGAATTATGATGGTTTTGAGGAGGAAAATGTCATGTTCAAGGGAGTTGTAGGTGTTTGATGAGTTTTGGTGAAAATTGAGGAATTATAACGAGAAGCCAGAAAATTAGACTGAAATTGAGTGAGAAGGGGGCGAATTTTCGTCCCACTGCTAGTGACTGCTATTAGCAGTGTTGGTGCCAACACGGGTACTGCTACGTTAGAAGTAAGAAGCAGTGGGACGAAAATTCGATTAATAATAATAATAATAATAATAATAATAATAATAATAATAATAATAATAATAATAATAATAATAATAATATGGCGCACTCGACACTTCGCAGAAAATGATGACATGCGGTTCTTGCCCACCCCAAATTGTGTTCGTGCTACTAACTGAAATTTTTTATGGGTTTATTAAGAAATCGTGCGCTTATCGGCGCTTAATCAAGGCTGTTTCCCCCAATAGTGCAGCGCCATAAATTACACCTGAACGCTAATAATCTGCTGCCAACTTTTGTGAGTGCCTTCTTCGTTTTCTTCTTCGCCTTGATATCATTTCCAGGACCGTCTGTCGAAGTGGCAGATGTACTACTCTTCGAACCTCATTTTATACGGTTCCGTGATATAAAAATGGTCTTGGGGATTGCGGCCGAAAATGGCGAAAACGCCCTACAATTTGGTCTTTATTGCTTTCTTAAGGCGGCTGGAATTTGCAGGGCGGACTGGGGGGTAGGGTAGTATCAAATTGATATCGGAGCATGAAGATTAAAGGAAATGGAAATCATTTGTTCAGCAGGGAAGACCGAACATGTTGGTACACCACTGATAATGTGCAGTAAAAGTGCCATGTTTCCGCCAATAGGAAGGCACTAGGAGATCGATAAGTCACGGGGAAGTCTCACTCCAGCTCTATTAGTACCTAGTTCAAGCACAGCCAACTGAATGAAACGGCTACTCTGTACGCACTTGTGAGCAAATTGGTCGGAACCGCAAAGAATTACTTTGCGTCCAGGTTGGGCAAACCCAACTATTTGCAATGTGCAATTTCGAGCCACAAATAGTTCAAATGGGTCGAAGTTATAGTACCGCGTAATATTCAAAATCTTCAGAGGAAGCTCAAAGGAACGGTTATCACCTTACACTGCTTACAGCTTTTGCTTTGTGCAACAATACCCGTCCTAAAAATTACCGACGTGCATGACAGGCTTCCCAGCCATCGCTCACCGGTTAATCTCAAATCTTGTTATCTCAAACAGTACATGAAGGGCATATCCGTGACAAAAAAACCCCAAGGGGTGGAGCCACCGAAAGTCACGAGCTCTAATTAAAGAAAACTAACTCTTTATGACGGACATGCCCGGATAATTCTGGTTGCATTAATGACGTCCCTACCAATTAATGTGCATACAATGCATAGCTCACATCCACATACGGGGGTTTAATGACCCTTAAAAATGTAATGTGAGAACCCAACGAAAAATGAGACATGTTCCGCCATGTTACGAGTGTGTGGGGAGGATTGTTTTTTTCCCCCTCTAGGTTTTTCCCCTCCGTCTAGCTGCCTTACAAGCTTCGTTTCAGCTGGATGACTACCTTCCTTCTTTAGGCTGTTTCGAGAAGCCAAGCTGAACAAAGAGAGCTCAGAGTGGAAGGAAACGCGGCTCAAGGAGCGATACGCTTGCTGGTGGCCTCACAAATGGCGAGTGTAGCACTAACATGGGTTTTAGCCCTTAGTTAGTGCAGTGGTTGAGCAAATGGCGACCAATCTGGCTTATTTTGAAAACAAGTGGAAGAAAAGGCTCAATGCCATCTACCGGTGAGCCATGCCATCCCCCCCAGTATGACAACGCCATCTACCGGTGAGCCAAGCCATCCCCCAGTGTGGCAACGCCATCTACTGGCGAGCCGCTTGCCCACTAGTGGCATCTACCGTTGAGCCACGCAATAACGGCTCTCAGAATGAAGACGTCAGCATCAGCACACAGATTGCGACGTTTCTTAGCCCTCGGACTTTTTCCTATTGATCGTAGTAAATTGCAATCGTGTCTTCGGGTATCCCCTCGGGGTCCCACAGCACCCTGGACGGAATATATTTACGCTGGGGTAGCCTCATGAATAAAAACAGTGGCGCTTTGTCTCTGGGCCATGCGGTTTCAGCACGACCACTTCTGGGCGGCCATGTTTCTTCCGTTTGCAAGATGACTTTTGAGGGTGGGGGACCTTAGCATTCTTGGCCAACCGGCAACATACGGCCATGAGGGGAAAGTGCGCTAATTGCAAAGGTTCTCCAGAGGGTAGGTTCGAGGATGATAAATGCATTTGTAAGTATGGCCTGCAATTTGTTCGCCGGACTAGTAATGGCGGCGGTGGAGATTAAAATGATGCGAATGTATCGGTTTTGCGGGTTTCCCCAAGAGTGCTCGTTCACACCTATTCGCGCTTATCAGGCTCAATTAGCGAACAGTTCCCGAAGCCATGAATTAATAGTGAGCTTTTTTTTATTTTTAAAAAAATGGGTGTAGTATTGTTCGATCTAACCTGTTCTATCGTGGATTGACCAGAGGGTATGATTTAATTTGGCTCTAATGAAGATCGAATGAATAATGGTTGACTGAACTGTGCGATTGTCCAAGTAAAATGCAGGTGATTAACAATAGGGGTAGTTCACTGTACTCTACCCGGATTGGGACACCTTTTGTCCCGGAAAGAAGGCATTTCGCGGTTGGAAGAACTCCGGGATGGAAAGGTGAACATCGATTTCCTGCCAGTCCCTTAAACTTGCCATCCAGGGATCTTAAGATATATCTAGTTAATAAACGGTGGCTTTTTAAAGTGCTACTTCGTGTCCTAGTCTTGTTCTGCTTTTTCCTCTCCTGAGGCTTCCCTTTTGACCTTTAAACTTTCTTTTTTGCACTCTTCTTAAGGGGACTGGCAGGCATTTCCAGGAGATTGCTATGGATTTCCTCCCTAGGGAGCCCACCCAATTAACTCGCCACGTTTCCAAGTTTTCTCCCCAAAGCGACCCTGGTGGCCCAGAGGCTCCTAGGACCTGGTCATGGCAAAGTTTGAGTGGCAGGAAAGTACACAAACGATGGCTGACCTCGCCAGTTGATGTACTTTGTTTGGATGAGCAGGGAAATGTAAACTTGAAAAGTGATGCTGCACTTAAAGGAGTTACGGTCACCATTAGTCTGCTGATAGATGGCTCTGGGTCCTCACCCGGTGAGCCAGCGCCATCTACCGGCGAGCCAGGGTGGAGCTTATCAAAATGGCGACTTTTCGACCTAATAAGCCTGCGAGCTAAACGAGCGTCGGTCGTGAGAATGACTAAAAAGAGGATTTAGTGACTGTAAACTTGGGGCGAGGCGACTTGATGCCGCTGTTCGTTTAGCGTATAACTGCGGTGCCCAGTTAAATTTTAAGCCCAAGTAACGGCGATCTTGAGCAGATTCATTTGGCTAAACAACCCCCGCGCTGTCATCTCTGGAAATTGAATCAAAATTGTTATGCTGGATTTAAACTGAGTGGGCGCCACTAAAAAACTGCAGACGTGTTTTTGCTTGTCTACTTCCTGTGTACGCATGTACCGGAATAAGCTTCTAAATTCATGAAGTACGTCGTGGGCGTCTCTGAAAAAAATCTAATCAAGACCAGCCCCTGATTGGTACCTATAGTGATTGACAACATTTCCTATGGGACCCCACTGCTCTCCTTTCTCATGGATCATAAAACATATAAGGTTGTTTGCCTTCGACCTGTACCCTCCATACGAAAGGTTGGTGTGGGTGACGAAATAGGGCGGGGTTGATTCTGGCCTCAAAATCAACCGGCGTGAAGGCCAATCGATGCTTCGGACTGGACACAACGGTGTCCGTTGGTTCATGGCTAGGAGAGGGATAAAAACAAGACCGATATTGGCAGCCGGTGGACAAGAAGCCAATTTCGTCTTGGAGTTTAGGAAAGGAGCCAAAGAAAACTGAAGAGAGTGTATATCACTCGGATCCTATTTTGAAATCGAGAAGGGTCACGTCTGGCCACTGTTTCCTAGAGGACGTCACAACACAGCTGGTCATTCGCTACTGTGTAATTGGAACTGAGTTGGATTTCTGAGTGAATTTGCTGATTGTAACGTTCAAATGACATCATCAGTGTGTTGTGACGTCTTAAACGTCACTACCACCAATCGGATGAAGCATGGCCAGTGACGTCACCCTACTGCCTGCCAATTGGCTAAAGACTAGCCAGTGACGCAATCCATCCACCAATCGGGTGGAGCATGTCCAGTGACGTCACCCCATCGCCTGCCAATTGGCTAAAGACCACCCAGTGACGTCCATCCACCAATTGGCTGAAATATGACCAGTGACGTCACCCCATCGCCTGCCAATTGACTAAAGACTCTAGCCAGTGACGTTATCATATTGCACCAATCCGCTGATGGATAGCCAGCGACGCCATTCGTCCGATAGACCATTGTCGCCAATCGCCTGAAGAATGGCCAATAAAGTCTGGTTCCGGATGAGACCATCCATCTTAAGGTCAATCAAGGAATGACCAAGACGCATGACTGCACTTCCGGTAGCATATTCCCGAGATTTATCGCGTATGATCTGTAATTACACCCTGTACTGCCATATATCGAGATCCTATGTTTGAAATGCCTCTGGTAATTTGTGGGTGCCGTTGTAGACCTCTCGCCACACACAACCTGTCGATATTATATACCTCCGGATATTACCAAGGATTAGACTACTATAGTAGCCTATAAGCTATAAACCTCCCACGTGCCTGAAGCAACGGGTACCGGTGTCGACGGAAAAGCAACGTCCGTATTGATTTTTAACCTTTGTAAATTAGTCCGTGCAAACCTTCCCTTCTCTGAATCATTGGCTTGGGGTGGAAAAGGAACGATGAATAGCTCCATTAATTCCTAGAGAGCCAGGGGGGACTTTTTTTTTTAAAATTGTCCTATGGTCATACCTAGAGCTTTAATGAAGCCAATTGTCGAGCCAGAGCGCGTGGATAGATCATTCCCCCAGCAGGTAGTGCAAATGGTAAAAACTGGGCCTAATAATAGTGTTTTTTCCCCCCCCCTAAAGCTCGTGGGTGTAAATGTTGGCAACCGCACCCTATAGTACCCCTATCCTCGTGTCTTGTGGTGGCGGCCAGGAGTGTGCGGGTAATAAGCCGAAATGAAGCAGGCAGACGTGCATTTCAAGGGAGAAGCTTGTTACGAAACATAAAAGGACCAATTAACTCCGTTGCCCTTTGATTTGCATGTAGGTCAATTGACGAAAGGAGTAAGGTAGAGGGTGCACTAAGGACAAATATTTGAAGTCGAGGTGTCAAATTATACCTCATAGTTGCCCTCATTCTCCTATAGGCCGTCTCACGACTCGCTACAACGCGTTGTAGCGAGTCGTGAGACGCCATCTCTTGGCAAAAAAAACAGCTTCTGGCTCACTATAGTAAACATGCAGTAAAAATGGCTCTTGCCACCTTCATTGTTCGATTGTGCTCGATCAAATAATGCCCTGAAAGCCAGCTTCTCACGTCCTCCTCTTTGATAAAGCGTGGCCCCAAGTTGCAATGTCTGGGCCACCTGTTCCCTGTGCTTACTTATAGATGTCGACCTCTTGGGAAACCCTGTCACTCAACTCATTGGGAGAGAGTCTTTGTGCCTGTCACCTGCTCCCTCTCCCGTAACCCCCCCTTCGTACACTCTAGTATAGCACACTATTCATGTGGTGCGCGCCAGAAAGTTTCATCGCCAGCAAGTTGCTCTCCAAATCTAATTACATGCCGACCCCCTCTGGCAAGAGGAGGCATCTGACGGAAAGTCTTCATTAAACTCAAGGCACTACTAGTAATAGTTAGGGGGCGTTTGCACCAATAAACTGAGTCGGAGTCGCATCTATTCGAATTACTGGAAGGCTTGGGAATCAGAGAATTTGGCAAATTCGGGTGCGTATTGCGGCTGTAAACAAGTCTAGGAACGAGTCGCGTAAGTTACGAGGGAAGTAGACGGACTCATTACTGGAACCAGGATCGCCACCGTGCTACACCAGCGCCGAAACGGTAACCCCACTCCCTAAGCGCACGTGGGTGTGCAATAAGGCTCCTACACAAAACTTCTGCTTTTTATACAGGGTGAAGGGAAACTCGTGGATAATCGCCAGGTAGACTGCTAGTACTCGTAAAACTAATATAGGGATGTGCAATTAGTTTTGTGCTCCGTTGCAGAGTTACTGTGTACGGCGCCGTCAAATTTTCGTGACGTCACATCCGTTCAGCCAGCTTCTAAGAAGCAAAAGTCAGTTCGATGGCCTTGGTCCCTTGCCTCCGACGACGAAGTAGCTGCTAATTGGCTGAACTAGCTGCGATTTTGAACAGTTAGCCCGCTATATGTCAAAGCAATGCATGGGCGGACCTCATGTTTTTATTGAAACCCACTCTGCAAACACCATCAACCCATATTGCTTTCGACCATCGATTCATCACACCGCCATCAGCCTTCCTACAATATACATGAAACAATCCAAATAACATCATCTTGCAGGGACCGCCATCTTTCCTCCAGTCCAATACCCAGCCTTGTAGTTATGTCAGCGAAACGCGCAACTGTTTGTTGTTTCCAGTTCGAAACTTTTGGAGGGCGATGCCTGCAAACAGTGTTGACACTTCATTACAGGATATTGGCGCGCGATTCCAGGAGAGCAAACTGAATCCCAACTCATTGCAGCATTGCGACCTTGCCAATAGTGCTCCGCTAGGTTTACACTGTCATAATGAGGACCTATGGACGCTCCGACTGGCACCGCGCAAATAATAGGCACCAGTAATTCCGTATACCAGCTTATGTCAGAGAAACTCGGGCCTTTTGTGGGAGGGACCGGCTTAAAGCTTGTTATGATATGTTATGTGGTAGTGGCCACTAGATGGGGTTGGAGCTAGTTGTCATTAGCCGGTAGGGGGAGGCTACACGGTTTGTAATCATGCAGTAAGGTTGAGACCATGGTCTTAGAATACTCAGGTCTGGTCACTCCCACTTATCGCCTGCCGGGGCGTTTTGCATGAAGTGCTCACTTGAGAGCGCCATGAGACATTTCAATGCTGCCTTATGTGGCTGGGGGACCCAGCATGGTCGCCGGCGGCCATGTTGCGCCCGCATGTAGCGCTTCCCTTTTGTGCCTATAAAGTTCAGCGCTGTCCGGTAGGGTCGCCACATAATAGCGCAGTGAAATGTCTCATGGTGCTCTCAAGTGAGCACCTCATGCAAAACGTCCCGGCAGGCGATAAGAGGGAGTGACCAGACCTGAGTATTCTAAGACCATGGTTAATACCCAATAGGCTGGAAGTTGAGTAATGAGTACGAGTTGTGCAGAGACTAATGCGGGCTCAAACGTATTCAGGACCACTGTTGGCTTGATAAATGGCGACCGAGTTTTCCTTTCTCAGGTGCATTTGTATACCTGAGGGTTAGTCTTATTTACTGTGGGAGTGAACAGCGTGGAGGGGATTCCTAGAAGGCGTATGGATCAGGGTTAGATCGGTTAGGGCGTGGCTAATGTGGTAGCAGCTACTTTTGGTCGTAGCGTGACGGTATTTTCTGTGGGGAAAATTCTGCAATTCGGAATCATCTCACCACAAATGAAAGTCCTTGGCACCTTCTGTTTTAATTTATTATCCAACATTACGCATTCTGTTGCAACATTCCACGCATGAACAACCGCGCAATTATCCGCGCGCACGTACTTGTCACTTACCCTTTTTTGCCCTATGCACATGTCCACTTAAACGGGGTCGCACGTTCCACGCATTAATTACAACCTAACAATGAAATGGGTATTATAGTCAGTATCCTCTTAAACGGCTATTTTCAAGTGTAACTAATAATAAGCTAGTAACCCGATAGTCTGTCGAAATGAAAAGCTAAAAAAAACAGTGAAAGCAGCGAGAAGGCGCCTGCCTGAGCGATAATGGCGGCTCAACAAGTGGGCGAGATCCGACCCCCACCTCTCAACCCTTTGGCCCCCGCAGCATCCCAAATCCCCCTGCCAACCATCAGGGAGACTAGCCAGACTCTANGGGGGGGGGGGGAACGGGTTTTTTAGCCAACGGATATGGCGATTTTTAATTATAGCTGGCGAGATGAAAAATTATTTACTGGCGTGGGTAGCTAGACCTTGTGGATGCAACATGCGAAAATCGGCCAGATGCATACAAATTTTTAATAGATAAATCAATTTAAACAAAATAAAATTGGTATTAAGAGGGGGCGAAAGTGCGGGTCCAAGGACGCCATTTGCTAAAGCGATACGGAATCGTGACGCGGCACACTAATGGATCCCAAAGGATGAATCAACAAAGCTTAGTGGAAACAGCGTACCAGGTCGATGGTAAATCCGGAGCAAATTCATATTCCGACATTTTGTCGGGGTGTATAGTTCAGGGACGCTACCGAGTGAGGGCGCTGCTCCTTTTTTTTAAAGCAGAAAACTGATGACTACCTGACGAGGCTAGGGTTTTTAAAAATTCGAAACGACTTCTCTCACCTAGCTCCCGTCTGGGCTTTATAGCCTAGCTTGGTTGTATTCATGCTCGCAGCGAAGGGTTTTCTAAGGCTTCCAAGAGTGCTCGCCGTTTCTCCGGAGAATATGGAAAATGGAGAGGGGGGGGGGGGGTTAAATTACAATGACATTTTTAATGTCGTGGGGAAAATATCGTCTTACCTAGTCTTGGGCAGGATTGGATCAAATTGGTGTAGTTTTTTTTCTCTCCAGGCGTCCGGATTGGGCTGACCTTTATGCGCTTCCAGTTGACTTTTACAGTGCCGAATGGGTGTAAAACGCGCAGTGTAAATAATGATTGTCGTTTTATGCGTTTTCAAATGAGCCCAACCGATAGTTGCGAATAACTATCGTGTCGACGCATTTGTTTATACGAAGCATAGGGGGGGTGGAGGAATGTGGAATGACCTATTGGCGACCATTAATGATCCCTTTTACTGCCTACTTAAGTTAGAACTACCGCTTGCTTAGGTTTCCATGCCCAGTTCTGGCTCTTACTAACCCGCATAATCGAGTGTACAGTATATCGCGCTAATTAGAGGCTTAGGGAGTTACTTCCCCCTAAAGTTTCTTCAACCTAAAGCTGATGCTTCAAACTTCCTTCTAACCCTATACAAGCTGTTCCACGTGCAGAGTCAAGATGGGGAAATTGACCCTCAGCCTCACTCTTCTTCAAGAAGACATGACCATGGAGGAAATGCTGGAAGATGTATACTGTACGTCCCTATCTCCAAAACTATAAGGGTGAAAGTCGCGTGCAGGCCCTGCACTTATCCCCCCTGGCCCAGGGAGGATTAGTGCATGCGACTTTCACCCTTACTAGTTTTGGGAGATAGGCTGTATATAGCCAGTTGCCTGCTTGTTTCGTGGATAGCAAGTTAGAATCAATATGTTAGGGGTGGTGGATGCTGAGAGGCTCTTGTCTGTTTTTATCAGGAGCGACAGCTTGAGCCCGGCCTGTCATTTCATTTCCATACAGGATCTTTGCCTTCAGCACCTTTTTCCCTATTTTGGACACTATCTCTAGGCCATGTGTGCGGTACAGGCAGAGTACGCGGTTCGATAACGGCCGTGAGAATCGCGGTCGGTGTGAAAACCCCTGTATCCGCTGGTGAAGGTCGAGAGATGCAAAGTGCGCCACAATGTCTAGGTGGCCCCGGACGCATATTAGAGCAAACGAGTGTAATCAGTGGGTAATCAGTGGTGACGAGTACAAGATACCATGCATATCTGGCTCGATTAGTAGTGTCCACTTGAGATTTTGATTGGTGTTGGGGGTGAGTTGAGACCGGTAGTTGCTATTCTGTACCGTGGAGTCGAATCTATAGAAAATGGATTTGGAAAGAGGGCTTGGGAGTCGAAATCAGCGCCCCCCCCCCCCACCCATCTCTCTCCACTTTCAACAAATGGCACTGGACGTGACTAGAATCATAGACTGCGTAGATACACACATTCGCATTTTTTTGTACGGCCCTCCCGGAGCAAATGGGCCATCTGCAAGGTTCTTCGTGACCGCAATGACTAATAAGCGTGTAACCGGAGTTATGCAAGTGCATATGGATGCTTTGGTGGAGGGAGTGTTGCTCTGGATCGGGTGACCTCACCGCGTGGGGTGACCTCCTGGGTTGAATTACCTCTCGGATGATCAATCACACTTTGCTGAGTAATCCCTGGCTTAAAAGTTGGGGGGGCCATCGAGTAATTAATGCTCCGAAATTAGTCAGAAACACTAGGCACCTCCCTTGGTGTTATATACCCATTGTGGTGCCAATATTATCCGAAAGTACTAATAAAACAACGAAATATAACTAATATACTTGCATAGCTATAATATGGTAACCGAATGTAGCTAATATAAACATAAAATTAACTAATTATTTCAATAAATTTTAATATAATTTTAAAACACCGAATGTGCCTCCTACAGGCCCGTCAGTAGATGCCACTGGCCTTTAGTCTCCTACAGACGATACCATCCGTCCAAACTACTCCCAATCTGTTTCCCGCTTCATAAAATTAAACCTCCATATTTTTTTATTCCAACCACTCTCAAGTTGAAAAAATAAATTGAATCTCACATGATTCGTTGCAGACCATACCAGCTTAGCTACGCGTCTTGCCCGCCTTACAAGACACTATATCCGGGGTGNAAATATAGTTCCGTGGTTTGCTTCCGAATCACATGAAAAGGCTATCCGGCTCAAGGGTGGCCCCCGGAAGAACGAGTCGAAAATTATAATAAAACGGAGGAGAAAAATTGGCATGGGTGGGCCTTGGACCGGCCCATTCAGGACTCAAGTCACGAAGCTGCCAAGACTTGGATTTTTATGCCTGGGTTGTGTGGTGGTGGTGGAGGAGGAGGAAGGTGGAATAGTTTGTAGGAGAACCGAGGAGAGAAATATCTAGGATAGCTTCTCCATGCCATTCATCACCCGCTCATTGTGCGGCCGCACCTTCAATCTGCAAATCGATATGGTGGCCCGTATATAGGGGCGGGGTTCTTTGCCTCAAACTTCCGCTCGTCATTTCCTCCCAGGAAGCCCGAAGATCGGGATACGCCCCTGCTGGAGTGATGAATGTCTTTTGTAGTAGGAAGTGATCCTGGCCAAGGGAGTTTTCGTCTTATTCTCCTGTGGGGGATTCCTGCTGGATTTACGGCCTCGAGGCCTAGAACTGCTAACGTCGGTGTCCGGAATTGTGCGGTTCTGCATGTTGGTGTCCGGATGTCTGTCCAATGGTGGGGAGGAGTTAAAAGAAGCTAGGACCAATCGCGGCCATTGATTGCACCAATCGCGGGGCCTGTCATCCATGAATATCGATACATCACGAAAATATCAATACATCACCAAAATATCGAACAGTACGGAGATATCGATATATTACAGAAAGAAACATCGCTACATCTGTGAGATAAATATCGATACGTCTAAGGAAATATTGATATGTCACAAAGATTTATCGATACATCACTGAAAAATTTATCGATAGCGCGCAGAAGGAAATATCGATATATGACTGAGAGAAACATCGATACGGCACAAAGTAATATTGATACCTCACGGAAGGAAATATCGATACATCGCAGAAAGATTTATCGATACATCACTGAAAAATTTATCTATACCTCGCAGAAGGTAATATCGATATATGACTGCCACAAAGTAATATTGATACCTCGCGGAAGGAAATATCGATACACCACGGAAAGAAATCGATGTCCAGTCTGTCCAGAGAAGGTGTGCAGGGAGGAGTTACGAGGAGCCACGGCCAATTACATCCGAGCTGCGCACACTAAGAGGGTATATCGCAGCCAATCGCGCGACATTGGTACCCTGAAAGCGTCCATATGCATGAAAAATGGGTATAAAATGTCCCGTTTTGAGTTTCAAAAACTGTTCTACACGAGCGGAAAGCATTCAGTCAAATCCGGACTATGAATCCTTAGATAAACATGGCATGTCAGTGCCATCTCTGCTCCCTTTCATGTACTACACAAGCCCTCATCAATCACAGGGTTGGAGCCCTAGCTAAAATCAGGGGGGGAAGAGAGGCGGGCCTGTAGTATGCAAATCTCACGTGTCGCAATGGAGGTGGTGACATCTGAAAGGACGTCGCGCACGTGACGTTCATCGTCAATTATTGTCACATCCAGCCAATAAACTCGCTCGGATAAATAGTTCAGCATTCCTTTCCTGTCAGTTCGTGCTGCCAATCTTCGGAAGCAATGGTGGATTTGAGTCCCCCAGGAAATAGGAAGAAACACACCATTTGGATTCCCCCGGACTCATTGCCTTTGGGGGTCCTCCTGAGGTCATCTTGAATGTCACGTATTGACTTTCAATTGTGTGACGTCAATGTGACACTCCCTAGACATGCATATAATTTGGCCAGACGAGGATCTGGCAGGGTTGTTGACTCGACTGTTGACGGCATGCCAAGTTATTCCACAATTCGGGTCAACAAATGCCATGCTCGCGTTACCACCAAATGGCACGATGTCACATTCGCCAGGTGATTTTTCCTGGTCGCACAACAATGAGCATGTCAAAATAGGATGCCGTGTGCGCACCACCTCCAGAAAACTGTTAATACCAGTTAATAAAATAATTTTTTAAACTGGCTGGCCCAAGCATTGCAGTACTTCTTCAAAGGCTAGCAGTGTTGCCATTTCCATCATCATCCGGTACGTCTTATGCGATCACAACTCGAGCACACAGACGAACGAAAGCTATTAAGGCGCAAACATTTCCCCAGTAATGAGCTCCAGATAGGATCGGAGCTTTATCATCTTCCTGAATAATACACCGGAGTTTCTCTCTCCAAGCCAACCCCCTCTGGTTGTACCAACTTATTTCAAAAGCCGAACATTAATAGCCATTTTTATACAGGGGGGTTTGTTAGATGGACATTTCTAGAACCCCCGAAAAACGTCATTTCTGGAACCCCTGAAAAACGTCAACGGCCTTCTGTGCATGATCCTCCTGGTGGCCTGAATATAACCGTCGTCAAGCAAAGCACTTGCCTCTCTTATGCAAATAAACTGCTGTTTAAAGGGCAGTAAATTTGGACGAGTTGGCGCTACCATGCTATAACGGTAGGGAAATAAATGGGAGTCGAGAACCCCCTCAAAAAGGAGGGGGATTTCTACAACAATCAATTGTGGTGACCACCGATTTTTCTTGCTATTCATCCATAGGGGTGACTTCAACGTCTTTAGAATATTTGAGTGGCGTCAGTCACGGATGACGTGTCGTTCTTAGAGTCACGATAATCATTAGCGGTGTGGGCATTGGGTTAATAGCGGTGCTAAGGCCTGTCGGTGACATGGCTTCATTCATTTGCGAGAAAGTTTTGCGAAGAACAAGTTGGACCGGATGTCTTAAGGGAAATCGGTTTGACGCAATGGTTACGATTTCGCTGATTTTAGGGGTCAAATTTTGCGTAATACACAACAATGCCCACCTAGTATACAGGAATTATTGCATAGAGGACGTTGGATTCATCAACAAAACTACTTTATAGCGAGATTAAACCTGCTATTAACCATTTACAACAGAGTAATTGCTACGCTTCTTACAGTGGTCGTGAGCATGACCGTGACCGCGAACGATACGTGAGGTTGGCCTCGCTTTTTTTTCACGGGCCGTGAGCAAGGCAATGCAGAAACTTTGTAATACCTGGTACAAAATTCAGCGAAACATGACACCGCCAGTGTCGATTCCACACCAATCGGCGTATGTTACATTATTATGGCCGCACAATCAAATTACCCATACCCAACAATGCAATTATGCAGTCAAGTTGTCATGTCTCCTGTCCCTTCAGACGACCAGTTTCGTCCGATTGCTTCCACTGGCTGTGCAGAAAAATGGCGACCTAGACCCTCCGAAAGCCTTGCCCTTGTTTTTGAGGAATTTTTTCGCGGCTTTCACTTCACGGCGAACCCCGCGAAGTGTCACCGGTTGCGACACCGCGGCGACCTTGAGCGAAGCCGAGCGTTAAAGATGGACAAAAGAGAGCTGCAAGAGGACGTCGACATTCGTCCCTGAGCTCCTTCAACAGTGGTCATTCCGCCTTGGCCAGACCTCTTCGTGATCCGTGGGAGGGGTTCATACCTTGTATGCACTGTTGCCAAATCAGCTGGCTGTATGTCATTCGGTTATCTGTCCCGAGGGGAATTGCAAATATGGAATTTCCGTGTCTGCCTCAGTTTTATACATATGGAGCGAAAGATACAGGAATTTTCCATTTTTATTTTCGCCTCCGCAAATATGGTCCGGAGTACTGTACAGCGACAAGTATGTGAGGCCTTTGAGAATTTTTTCCGCTATAAGTTGACAAGCACAAAGCAAGAATGCAATAGTAGCGGGGGTAGGTGCTGGATACCTGGCGGGGATCAATTTTGAACATCGTAAGTTGCGAGGGGCGTGGCTAGCATCTTTGCGAAGAGTTGTGCGACCACATTATTAGTTAACCTCCAGCCCCTTACAACTTTATGGGCTGGCAGGAAATTAACCCAATTGTGTGATCACATTATGATCTATTCTGCCTTAAATGATCATGGAAAACCGCCTCAATTTTATTGTTATTAATTTCATTAAATTTGTTGCATTAACCTTCCAGAATCTAGCAGTTTGCGATGGGCGGGGTCAGCAACTTGCGCCCTCCAGTTCGTAATAGGGCCAAACGTGACCAAATGGTGATACACTATCACCTATTGTATGAATTATATTAGCAATCACATCATGATATAATCTGCCTTAAATTGTCAGCGAAAATAACTTGTTGCTAATTCTTTATTTTAACATAACCTTCCCGAACGTAGCAGTTTGAGATAGACGTGGCTTGCAACTTGCGACCCCCAGTCCAAAATATAGGGCCAGACCCGGCCAAATTGACCTTTTGATATACTTGGCCGGATTGTAGCAACTTGCGATGGGCGTGGCTAGCAACTTGCGACCCCCAGTCCAAAATAGGGCCAAACTTGACGAAATGGACCTCTTGATACACTAGTCCGGATTGTAAGNTCCCAATGAGCATAGTAAAATGAAAGCAAAGAGTTCCAGCCAAAACAAACTTCCCCCCTAAAGAGCCGATGGCTGATAACGGGGTATGAATTTATTTTTTATATATATGCACTCCTGGAAAATCTCCGGGAAATTTCTCCGGGCTTAATCTTGAAATCAGCACTTGGATGGTGCCAATCTTGCTGTACGTGGAAGAGGAGGTACAGGGTGTGCGGATTTTTTTTTCTTTATAAGGCCGGGGATTATTCTTCGGCTGAGTGATTCGCACCTGTATAATCTGCGGGGTTCAAAGACCCGTACTCTGAGAAGATGAAGAAGGCGGGGGTTTCCTCCAATCGGGGCTCAGGGCCGTATAGTGACGTGTAGGTATGATGACCCTGACTCTGAGAAATTTTTTTTATACGATTCCTCTGGGCAAGGCATGCACAGGAGGGCATTGGCGCCGGAAAAAAGTGATTTCGGGAGTTTGCATCGTACAAGAGGAACATCGTTGCCATGATTGGGGGACAGCCAACGATAAAAATGTATCTGCAACATTGTGGTCAATACATATTGAAGGCAGGGGGGTTATGAATATCGTGCACATAATGCTTCATGTGTACATTCTTACGGTGGTTCCATCTTTTATGGTGGGCAACATGTTGACCCCGGAAGTGTCCTCCAGAACAATAGTATAAGGGTGTGCCTAGTGGGGCAACGAACCCTGGCTGGCTGGCCCCGGGTCGGCCCTCCTTTTGCCTCTTAGCAATGGTTGAAAAGGGGAGCCAGTCAGGCGTCGCCCCTGGCAACCCACAGGGAAAATGAGCAGACTTGCAATTGGAGTCGATGATGGCTCGGGGAAGGAAGATGCCCTTTGTGCAAAGCGCCATTCCTCAACGACTAGAACCGGTTCTACTACCCACAGATCACTACTTCATTTCCTACAAGGTGTACACTCGAGGAAAAGAGTAAGGTAGCAGACCTGAAGATCAAACTAACTTACTCATCAGGGGGGTAGTTTGATCTTCAGGTCTGCTACCGTACTCATTTCCTAGAGTGTAGAGTCGGTTAAAGGAGTATCTTACCAGTACCAGACCAAGAAATTAGCCTCTAACAGAGGTGCTGCCTGGGTCTGGTCTGGTAAGATACTCCTTTAACCGACGCTCCACTAGCAGACCTGAAGGGAAAACTAGCCTCCTCATCACTACTCATGAGATAACCTCCTGAGACCCAGAGTACAGTATACTGTACCTTTGTTTTTGGTTTTTTTTACGCGTTTGAGTTAGTCAAAAGGTGCTGGAAAAAACAAAGGTACAGTATACTGTACCAGGGGTCTCAGGAGGATAAAGGAAGGGTCACCTCTCTTGGAGGCTAATTTTACCTTCAGATCTGCTACCTTCCACATTTCCGGCATATTTGTGCCGATTGTAATGAACATCCCCGTGTAAGCCCGTATCAACGCCTGGCCATTGCAAATTCGGATGGGATGACAGCCAGGTGATGGATTGACCAAAGACTTATAAATCAAAAAGGATTGGCACGATGTGCCATGACACTGTCCAATTATTGGGTGTGACATGTTTTCGGGGAATGTTACATTCGGATTTGGCAGGACGTGGGGAATCTTGGGCGAATCTGGTTGGAGATACCCTGGAGGAAATCATAAAATCAAAATCAAAAATTAGCATTAAATAATGATACGGTATATAGAATTGGCTTCAGTCTGTGACTCTGTCTGCAGTAGTGTGCCATTTATGTGAGACACATGGTACTACATACACCAGGGGATGAAAATTCTTACAGACTTCATGTACTGTGGAAATGACAAATTAGAGCGGTCTCCTTTAAAATAAGTGGTTCCCGCCTCCTTTTCCTCTCTGCCACAATTCATCACGATTCGTGCAAATCCCATAATAGTCCCTGGCTATTAAACCAGCTTTTTTAGGCATTACATAAGTGTCGTCCCCGCCTATTATCATGAAAGCCATCCGTTGGGTAAATACCACTGGAGACAGGCTGTGTAGATAGGTTTTTAAAAATCCAGGTTGGATATTAAGCAGCCGGAAACTTCTGACATGACCTAAAAACTTGGTTTTAAAGTTTTAAAAATGGGACAAATTTTTTGGTTCATACCAAGGGCGCGTCCCCTATTCATGCACTGCGCTGGCCAAATTAATGAGAGCCACTGGTGATGTCCAATTAGCAGAAGAGGGTGCGGCACTTTTTTTTTTTTTGGAAGGACTGTACTTGCCTGAATGCTCATCTCAGAAGTGCACATATTGGGTATGTCCTCCAGGGTGTATTCCTGGTTCAAAGGCGCTTGGCTGAAGGGTTATGGGATCCAGCGCTGCATCGACTAGTAAAATGTAGTGTGCCACTGGAAAGGTGAAGCTGAAAAAAGACATTGAAATTTTGAGTGTCGATAAGCCCATAGCTGGTAGACACCTGTGTGCAAAGTGCCCTATTCTTTCCTTTTTAGCCATTTTTTGGGGGGAAAGAGTAGTCAATATTGATGAGGGTTGTTCGATTCGCATTCCCCATTCCTGTATGCAGAATTAAAGCCTTTCAGAGTATAAATTGTCAGATGGATAATCAATTCTGGCGGGATTGTCAAAGCTTGACGTGGATGGAATGCGTCGCTATTATATTGCTATTAAACTGGATCATCTCCAAATGTGCTCATTAATTGGGCTGCAGTGGACTTCATTTGAGAGCAGACCGCCGTGCCGAGTTGTTCTTAAAAGAACACCCAGAGCGTGCTGTGGTCGTTGGGATAGATGCACCAGTAATTAGCATGGAGTGAATAAACATGGCGTAGATAACCTACAGTCTGCAGCATGCAATGCGGTAAAATGGGTGTGGTGACCGTGCTCTGCTTATAATTCAGTAGATGGTGAGCTTTGTTTCCAGGATGCATTTATTCACATCATTGGCACCCTTTGCAGCCAGAAGCCAAAGGCTGGACAATGGCGCTTACAAAATTTTTTTAATACCCTGCAGCTCAAGGCAAACTATTGAGGCATCAACTCGTTTTGTGGACAATGCATGCCCTAACTAGCCCATCTGTTAAAACCTGAGCACGTAACGGCGTATTTTTATGCGTAAGCCGACATCATGAGAACCAATGTTGGTGCCAATATCGTTGTCTCCCTCAAAATGGGTGTAAAAAAAAGGGCCTGTGCACACAGTATTGGAACCTTTGCAATCAATGAATAGCCGACACTAAAAACTTCTGCTGACTTGCCGTGTGCCGCAACGACTAGCTTGGGCCATAAAGCAGGCGAATAATATATTTTCATCTGTGTACACAGCCCATTCCCGCAGCAAAGCACAATGTTGACTCACCATGGATCCTTTTGCATAAATATGCTGAAGTTCCACATCAGAGGCTGGAACCTTTCCATACAAATGGAAAACACCAGAGATAACAGCTTCTCACAGTCGATGCCTCAACACGTTCTTTGAGCTGCAAATACACACATGCGATGAAGGGGAATATATTAGTACTCTCAACACTCACTTCTGTAACTGAAGCTCTCAAAATATGAACTGGGTCGGAGGCTTGTTTTGGACGATGCAATTATTTTTGTTACTAGTCGACAAGGGTTGGCCACTACTCGTAATATTAAGCTATCAAACTGGGCTGTCACTACTGCACGATATAAATACAATATTGTTGACTAGTGCATTAACAAATTACTTCCTTTCTCAACAGGAAATTCGAGATGCAGTTCGAAAACTTGGCTACGCTCCACAGAGCATACAGTTTCAGCCTGGGGCTGGTTTGGCCAGAGTGAGCCTTGAGCGTCCAGAAGTTCTGGAGGACTTTGACCCACAGGTACAGGTGCAGCTGTAACATTATGCCATACCTGGTACTCATTGCAGCCTTTTCATGACAGGTTCCGTTGATGGTACGTGGCCAGCGGGCCTCTGCCACAGCCTCTGCGACAGAGATGCTACTCTGTGTTGCACGCCTTCCACCTCGCCTGCTTCCGGAGCAATTCTCTGCCCTGGTCGGAGCCTACGGGGATGTCTGTCGGTGCTTCCTAATGATTAGTGAACGCACAGGTGAGCCTTGATTGGTTGTACATGCAGAGGCTGGAATAATGAAAGTTTATGGCGGAATGAGCTGCACAATTATAATTTGATTAAGTTACCTTACTATACTTTGTTGATTGCAGGAGACAGCAAAGGGTATGGTTTCGTGGAGTATACAACCAAAGAGGCAGCCCTCCAGGCAAAGAACTTGCTGGACGGCCGCATCCTGGAGGACCGGTTACTGGTGTGTGACTGGCTGGACTCGGGTCACGTGACCCTCCGCTCGCTCCATTCTAAGTGCCTCTACGTGGAGCACCTGCCTCGGGATTACCGAGACATGGGAGAGTTCAGGCGGATCTTCAGTACTGTGGTCAATCCGCCATATTGCCAGGTGAGTGCTACGCTTGTTTCTGTACAAGTAACTCCCCCAACACTCTTCACAATGTACAATTTTGTTGCCTAGATTGCTCTGAGAAACGGGTGTCCCCAAGACTGGGGTCTGGTGGAGTTCAACGGTGCTGAGGATGCCGAGCTGACCCAGCAGGAATTAGACAGATTCCGCCTGAGAGGCCAGCACCTAAGGGTCTCATATTATGTGCCAGGCGTGAGAGCCATTAACCTGTACCTGAAGCTCCTTAATGACAATGTGAGTTTTTCAACATGACTCTTCTCACGTCAGGAGTTTTGAAATTTTGACTTCCAGTTGTCTTTTCATCTCTCTTTCTCTCTGTCCCTCCTGCCTCTCTTCAATTCTGTGATTTTTTCATTATCAGTGTGTATTGTTGACGAGTCTCTTGGCTGCAGTTCTGCTGAACTGGGGTAAAAGTGTCTTGCACCGATTGAATGAGAGATATTTCCTACTTTTTACCTACAGTCGGATTACTTATGTTTGGTAGCAATATCCATTTTATACACATTTTTTTGGACATACAGTACTCTTAAAAGTGGGGCGTTGGCATCAGCCTCGATTTTCATGTGAGCACGAGTACTTTTTGTTAAACCTGAACGTGACAGCCTCATACAGAATGATACCAATGATATGTAGATTGCTGGATGTGTCCTGCACATTTGTAGTTCAGTACAGTACTGGTAATTGCAATTTGTTGCATTGTGTCAGATAATTACAGCTATGATTATTGACTTCTAGCATGTGGTTGAGCTTAACAAAGCACAGAATAACAATGTGCTATGAAACACCCGTCTCGTAATGACTGTACCTTATTTTATTCCGTCTGAGTAATTGGTACAGTACTAGTAATTAGCAATTATTGAATCATCGGACAGGTAGCTGTTAACTTTTTTACAAACTCATCTGAAAGCATTGTAGAGACATTACTTTCATTATGCATGACCAGTCGGAAATTGCTTGAAGGGCCTGAAATTTATTTTCAAGTATGTCACTTTGAAGAGTTACATTCTTCGTATGTAAAATATGTCCCTTTTCTTATTCGTCTGTCTTTAGGTTGGGTGAACAGGTCACTGCTCAGTGTCCTCTGCAACCTTCCCTCTTCCGAGCTGAACCAAGTTAAAAAAAAAAAACGAGTGTTTAGTATACTTTTGTGCCAGTGAATTACTGGTCAATTTACTAATTGAAACGAATAATAAGCCTAACAACTTGCTCCAGCTCCACATACCTACCTGTTTTTTGACTATTTGATGATTCGCACCTTACTCCTCACTTGCGTCTTTTTGAAGTACAAATCACCACCCGCTCTGATTTGGCTTTCTCCTCCCATTTTCAAGCAGGGCAACAAGGGGAAAACGGCTCTCTTGCCTGACCCCCCACCACCAGCCGTTTTTCAGCAGCTGCAGAACCTGGCCAAACAAAACCCAGTCTGTAAGTGTGGCCACCGGCACTGCCTTCGGCCTTTCTTCTTTCTCCTCCGATACTTCTCTCTTGACCGGCCTCACCTCAAACCTTCCTCTGCTCCCGTCACTTCGTTAACCGTTGGACCAATTATTGTTTTGCTTCTTTCTTCTGCTGATGCTTCTCCACTCTATCTCGGTCGTGTAAACGTCTCTCTCCACCTCCTTTTGGCCGTCCTCATGCTGTCGCTGCCATGGATGCTCCTGTCAGGAGCATGCATTGCTGAAGAATGCTATACTCTTTTTGTGCACTGTTCATGTATCACATACTTCTTGGGCATTTTTATAACGAGGTCTAATCCTGCTTCGGAATGCCGCTAACTTGATTCCTCTCCTACAGACTGGGTCTTAATACCGGTGCATGCCAAATTTTTTTTTGTGGACATCAAGGATCAGCTTTCATATTAGGAGCTGTGGAATCAGTTTCTAACAACTGAGTACTTATGTAAATTAAATGTAATTCGAGTTTCAATACTGCACGTGTCGATTACTACCACATGTCAGTCAAATAATATTTTAGTAACATTACGTGACAATGGATTGATTTTCATGTGATCAATATTCTCAAATTCATACATCAATCATCATTGACGCACATGTCAGGGAGAAAATAATTTCAATTGTTTCAGATTTGTAATCCATGCTTCAATAGTTGTTAGTAACTGCTTTCACACCAATTTCAAAGGTAGTTCAATTCTGGGGACAGCATCAGAATCACTGGCACATAGATCCCTAATTCTGTCTCTTTGAACACTTCCAGTTGCCCAAAACTTGCAGAACATCATCTTGTCTCACATACAAAACCTCCAGAGCGGGATAGGTATCGAGACTGGTGCAAAGCGGCCAGTTCAGACGCCGCCTCCACAGCCACCGTCTGCCCAGGGCAAATGCAATGGGGGAAACCAAGCTCCCCCACCCCCTCCGCCACCGCCTCCCCCTCCACAACATCCCAGTAATGGAATGCATCACCATATGACCCATCACATGGCACAAAATCCATACATGGCTACTCCGCCTTTCCCGAAACCACCGTCACCTGGTGCCAATGCAAATGCACAAGCAGCATTTGTGCTGCTTTTGGCAGCCCAAATGCAAGCGGGAGGCATGGGGCACCACTCGGCTGCCCTTCTAAACAACCCGCAGGTGATGGCTACACTCCAGGGAATGGAGAGGCAACAGGGTCAAGTACAACCAATGGGACCTCCATCCCCAGGGGGGGCTAGGAATGGCTACAAGAATGGGTATCCAGATGCACGATCACCTGGGCCACCTAAGGTGAGAACAGAACTGGAAAACAATGCCTTGTGTTTCCGATGAAATTAGTGTAATCATTTCTGAATCCTTCAGATGCCACTACTACCCAATCCAAATGGGACTGAGGAGAATGCGGAGGCCAAGAGTGCTTTAGGCCACCTGGGAACAAGTCCGGAGCAACTGGCTCTTTGGGCTGCCTTGCTGGCCTCCCAGCAGGATAAAAAACCACCAGTGGCCACTGCGACTAAACTGACTTCAAGCCCACCCCCAGCCCTCCAAGAGGCGTTGGACCGCCTTCTGGGAACCCTAGCGGCAGTTTCCAATCCTCAAGACCAACCATCAGTTGCCCCTCCGCCACCCCCGCCCCCACCGCCTCCTCCTCCTCCACCACCACCCCCGCCTCCACCAGCCATGGCCCTTGGGTTCCCAATGGCGGCCATGCACTCCCCACTGGCTGGCCTGATTCTCCAAGCGGTGAACCAGACCCCACCTCCGACCACGCAACATCCGGAGACCCCAACGAGCTCCCGGATAATGCGTGCCGTCCCTCCTCAATGGCCTGGATTATTTTTGTCCCCACCGTACGTGACGCCGGCAGCGAGAATGCAACCTCCGCCGCCTCCAGCCATGTTCCCACCTGGTTTCTGGAACCAGCCGAGCTTACTGGCAGCAGCCATGGCAGCTGCTGGTCAGTCCCCAACCCAAGGACAGATGATGGGTGCAGGGATGACCACCCCACCCATGGGACAGAAGAGGAAGGTGAACCACATCCTGCCCAGTCCCGAGCCCAGCCCAGAAGGCGATTACATTGGGCAGCACTCACAAGGGATAGGGGGGCACTATGCCGACTCCTACTTCAAGAAGAAGAAGAAGGCGTAGAAAATGACATAGGAGAGTCCCACAGGCAGTTTTTTTTTCCCGTTAACGGAAGGGGTATTTTATTGCGTAATTGCAGGATGATTGAAGGGGTGCCATGAGATGGACTGAAGGGTGTTTTGGAATGGCTTGGAACTATTTGCATTTATGATTGTACACACTTTTGTGTTCCAAATGTGACATGAAATAAGACTTGTCATATCAGACGTAACTTAAAACATTCAGTGTGCAATGGAATCTGGAACCTACTCTAGGTACAAGTCCAAAATACCCTTCGCATTACGGCTATAACCGGTTAATCCATTTTCAATCTTAATAATTGGGCACTATGGTTCTGAGTATAACTCCAGTACTTGACAAGTGTCACCTCGACATTATTACGCAAGATCCGTCTTCATGGCACCTCTCAGGTAACAACTTCTTCCAAGTTGTTCTTCGATCTCCTGCATGGATAGTAACTTAACTGCCCTACAATCTCGCCCAACTCCACCCGAAAGCACAACGTATCAACTGAAGCTTTCAGGTGGACCAAAACAGTACATAATTAGAGGGCAGCGACTTATTTACAAAAAAAAAATGTCCACTGCATTCCAAGCTGAAGTTTTGGTTGCAGACATTAACCTTTAGAGCATTTACGCACTCAAAAAGGTGTCGAGACAACAAAAAAAAATAATTTAATCGTTGAAGCCTGCTGCTCCCAAAGTGCCTTTGGTTATTTTCGCTGCATTTCTTTTGCCAGCTTTACGCCTTTGTTACAAGCAGAGCATCAGAAAATAAATTTTAAAAAAATAGTGTGGTGGGGGAGGAAAAGCAAGTCATGCAATGTCCAAAAAATGCTAATCGTTATAATGCAAAAGGGTTGACATGTCGCCATGGAATTCCTCTTTTAATCCTTTCTTTTTGTACCTGTTTCGAGGAGGTGTATTTTACTACTGAGTGTTGTAACCCATATGGGGAAATGCATGGGTCTCTTTTATACCCACATACAAACTTTGCGCATTGTGCTGTAACCTTCAATTGACTATCACTTGATAATGGCGACTTGCAGAGGAGTGAGGGAAACGGAGCGAAAAATTGCAACATTAACAATTGGACAAGAGAAAGAGTGGTATCCGCTGACAATAATTCCCAAAAGGCTGTCATCTCGTACCTTTAAACAAAAGAACCAGAGAATCCCCTCGAGTCACCACCTAGGCTATGTTTTATAAGCACATGAAGGTAGTTATAGTAAATTGAATACCTATATATTATCTGACCACGTGCCTACCTTTTAGGGTATNCCCCCCCCCCCCCCCCTCCCAATCCTCCTCCACTTTATAATGAAAAAAAAAATTAGCCCGCAGTCACAACAATGTGAGATAGGCAAAAGGTCTTAAAAACTGAACACGTGGCACAAAAAGGCATATATTTAACCACCTAATAACCATGTGTGTGAGTTAGTATGGTCGTGATGGATATTGTAGTTGGGGACATGGCAAAAGCTAATATATTGAAATGACTCCCCCTCCCCCCTTTGGTCCATAGGAAAGTAACAAAAAAAAAAAAGAAAGGGAAAAAGCAAGGAGTTTGTGCAGAGCAGTTCCTAAGACCCCCCAAAAATAATAGGAAAATATTAATAAAATAATAATAAATCAGTCATAGTTTTATATCTGGGGCAAAAGAACCAGGGATGCAACCTCTTCGATCCCTATAGTTAGCTTTTTAATTTATGTGACCTCTTTTTCTCTCGTAGCGAACAAGGCTCCCGGTGTGTCTCCAAAAAAAATTATGTGGGGGAAATGATGTAGCCCTGAACTTAACAAAGAGTTTATATTTTGACAACAAGTGACCCCCTGCCCCCGCCCCTCCCACCGCTTCTCATTCGCACTTCTCATTCCATGTGACTTGTTCTCAGGTTAATTTATTACGGCAGTAGTCGGGGAGTTGGGCTTGGGGGTGACGGGGAAAAAACGCAAGTCGTTGAGAACAAATCTTCACTTTCTTCCTTTTTTTGATATAGGGAATTTTAAAAAGTAATGTAAAATGGGGGGTGCGGTTGGGTGCCTTCAGTTTCCGCTTCTGTAAAAGTATAACACACCCCTAATCATTGGTATCTCGCAGTAACTTGGTAAACGAGGCCGTTTTTTGTAGCCTGTCGTCGCCTTCCCTTCCATAAACTTTTGACTTTTCGTAGACATAGGTTTCCATCTGAACCATTCCATGTAGTGGTCATAAGGATATATTTAAGTAAACAATGCAATGTTGGTTTTTTTTTGTCTGTTTTTGTTTTCTCATCTTTTTGTTGGTCCCACACCCCATGTGGAAGAAAATCATGTACTGCACTGCTTTTTATATACATATGTATTCCTATATACTGTATATATACCTGCATACAGTGTTTGAAAGAGTACTTTTGTTTTTAATTATTACTCCTGGAGGATGCAACATTAAAAAAAAAATGCATGTAAGACATGAATGAAATGATTAAAGGCATGTGGCCTACTTGTGGCACATTTGAGTCCAGTTGGTTTTCCTTCTTTTAAATAGCAATGAGGCAGGTTAATCCCGCAGCTGCTGCTTTATTAATTATTACCGTCCATCGAGATATGTAAGCAACAGTCCCCAAAGTGGCAGCATGAGAGGTAAATTTTACTTGCATTAGAGAAAAATTGAAATACCTATCCCTGGTTGAGGGCTGACATTCACACGAGAGAACTTCGCAATGACACACTCCCTAACTACGGTACTGCTTCCTAATGAAAAAGGTGTAACCACAACTCCTTCGAGTACAAAAATACTTCGCAGCTGCATAACTCTACGCATTCCAATAAACAGAAATTTTTAAGAACCTGCTGGAATATTAATTATCTTTTTTTTTCCGCCTATGAGTAAACAAAAGCCACAGTCACCATCATCGGAATAATTCACAATGAGTCTTTAAAAAACCATATCCACCCTATTGCCCACTCACACAAGTTCGTCATTTAACATCCTTTCACTTCGGAGCATCGCCTGATCCCTCTGGAGCGGAATCGTCTCCTGGTTGATTGTTGGGCCCTCCTCCATTTGGATTTCCAGCTCCACCCATCTGCTGTCTGAGTTGCTCCACTAGCTGCGGATTGGCCGACTGCATCTGCTGCGCTAGGTGTTGCCCCCTGGAAGTGCAGTTGCAAAGTACTAGTGGTTCCAATGGGCCAAAGGGCTCGCAAATTACGTAATGATCCTAAAATTTCGCACATTCTAATCAGTTGCATGCATCTAGAGTGAAAATCAGCACGTGAAAAGGCATTTAGGATGATGCAATGAGAAAGATGGGGTGACAAAATTACAACAGGTAGGCCTAATTACCTATTTACACATAAGCAGGATGTGACCTTTATGGTCAGTGCCAAGCCTATTTGCAACAAGAACCAACATTTTCGACTGGACAACAACTTCCACTTTTGTCTAGGTAATATGTGTTTGCTCTTCCTGCAAATTAGTGGCAGTCCCCACAACCTGGGGACCTATTAGGGTGGCAACAGGTCAAGTCACTTCCTGAATATTCCATCCCACCATGAACTACTAATTCTCCAGGCACCGTTGCTCACAGGCATTCAACTTGACCCAGAGGAGGTTCTGTTGCAGACTCTGCATTCTCCTCTGCAATCTTTCCCCAATGCTCTCCAGCACAGGTCAGTTCGCAGTTGCTAATACACTCAACACCAGCCTGACAGGCATGACCCATGGATATGACCCTAAGCGTAATTCCTGGAGAACCTTCTTCAAACACTGCGAAAAGGTTATTAAGAATTCAAAGTACATACGCTTGTAGAAGAGCATCCATACTGTTCCCGCCTTGATTCATGTTGCCTGCCATAATGTTGCTCATCCTGTCAAGTAACGGGCTAGGTTTTAAAGCACAAAAGGAAGCTGTGTCGGTTAACGTAATGCTAGCGGTTTCCTAGTGAAACCAATGGACAACATATCTAAAGTGAAGCCTTAGGACCAATACACAATGTAACAATGTGTCAGTTTTTTTTTTCCTTTTAAACATCCGAATTTGTAGTTTCCCTATGCCATGAATGTGTCCATGCCTTAATTTACAGAAAATCTATCCGTGTAATACTTTGAAGAACATTCTAAGTCACATCTAAAAACAATTTCACAAAACTGGTCTATCATTACACAGTGTATGCGGTCCAGGGGGAAAATAACTATGCCTAAATCAATTACAAGATGAGTAACAGCAAATTAACGTAATGTGAATTGTGTTTCCAGAAACGGCAACTTCCGCTATGTTTTCCCCCTCCCTCTCAGGCTTCAAAAGTGAGGTTAATGGTGTCCTCCTACCAAAAATGGCACATATGTACATTGCAGTAAGATAGTATTTCCTACTAGTTGTCTGCCCCAAATGACCTCATTGAATATGCAAATGTGACTTTAGTAGGACACCATAATCTGGTACCAAATGTAATAAAAATAAAAGACTCTTACACTTGCTGCATGTTGGGATCAGTGAGCAGCTGAGAAGCCATATTCATAAAGGACGGGTTGGACAATAACTTGTTGAGGTCCATCCCAGGAAGACCACCTGCAGCTCCTCCACCTCCGCCTGCCCCTGCCCCACCAGCCCCTCTGCCGAGCAATCCTCCCAGTCCACCCAAGCCACCAAGGCCTCCCAGTCCACCCAACCCAGCAGCGCTCCCCGAGTTACCAGTTGGGTTCTGCAGGTGCGTGTCAGCAGCCTGCAGTGAGTTGCGGTAGCTCTCGTTGTTGGGCTCCATTTGCAGAGCCTTCTGGTAGCAATCACGAGCATCCTTGTATTGATTCATGCTGGCATAGGCCAACCTGGAGGAAAAAATTTAGCAATAAATAGCAATTCTGCCTTTCTTTCACGCAGTTTTAAATCAAGGCTCAGAGTTGAGAAGAGTGATTATTTTCTCTAAAGGCATACCATGCACAACATAAGCAAAATGCCAGACAGTCCTTTGATGTTTGAAAAGCAGGTGCAACCACACAAATCTGTTAACAATGAACTGAGGCGCTCAGAGGAAAAACGGCATATCCCAACCGGAGTTCATTTTGAGAACAACGGCTTTTTGTGTTGCAAGTGAATAGGATTTTCCATTGCGGACCAATTTTACAAGTGGAATATGAGAGCTTTGGGATATCCCTATTTATTTTGGACTTCAGCACCTGATAGGTAGATGGCAGGAGAGTACAAAAGCACTACAATCTCAAAATTGGAAGTCGGTTGGGATATGCCTCACCACCCTGTTCGAACAGGGTGGTCAGAAACTGGTGCACTCTATCAATTGTACATGTGAGTTCAATGCATTAGAAGAGCCGCTAAATTGACACTTGTGGAAGTTCACACACCTCTCTTGACAAGAAGTGTTGTCATAAGTTGTTACACATACATACCCCATCCTGCCATATGCCTTGCTGTATGACGGGTCAATTTTCAGTGCCATCTTGCAATCCTCAATCGCATCCATTGGCTTTCCAACCTGGTTGAGGGAAGCCGCTCGGTTGCAGTAATACACTGCATTCCTTCCATCCAGCTGGATTGCCCTGGAAATACACATTATGTAATAACAGTATCCTTTCCTTTCAAAAATATTCATTGCCATATCAAGAACATCCTGGTACTGTATCATCAAATTTGAATAAAATTGCTAAGGTCTTTTACATTTGAGTCTGCTTGAGGCCACACATATTACAGATCTATGCACCATTGCTTTCTTGGAGTAAAGAAGCCAACAGGCATTAGACACGCAACAGCTACTGTAACTGTTTAAAAAAATAATTAATAATTATTTATCAGCTTGTAACTCAACAACTCTATTGCTAATCTTGTTCATGTTACGAGGTCCCCGGATATCCCAGATGCTCACATTACATGATAGGGATTTTATGTCCACCACAATCAATGCAATAAGAAGCTTGATTTCATCCTCTTGCATGCGTGCTGCATGATTTTAGAACCAGCGCAATGCAAACCTATAAAACTGAGTTTTACCACTGCTATCCTACCATCAGACACTTGGATTTCACTTGTATCACACCCCAAGACCTTCAGTTAATAAAAAAGCTTAGATTAAAAAAACACACAGTGTGCAGATGTGATCTCCCCTTACCTAGTGTAGAATGACAGTGCTTCTTCATACTTGTCTGCCCTCATGCATGTATTACCCTCCGCCTTGAGCCTTTCTGCCTCAGCCTTGTCTTCTTCGGATGGTTCTGGTAGAGGCTCAGATTTCTGCAAGAGAATAACTGCCATCTCAATATCGCTTGTAAAACTCCCAAGTAATACACTAGCATTTCTAATACCAATCTTCTTAATGGTCACGAAGTTGATTCAAAACAATTAATGCTGCTTTAAAATTTATGGTGAAGCTACACTAATAACACCTGCATAATTAAACCTGTTACATGTGAGCAACATTTGTGGTGTGCACTGGCCAGCATTTCATTAAATTAGTCAACATGGTCTATTGACACCTAGTCACTAGACATGACCTTTCATGTCATGGAGTGAAAGGATGAAGTTCATGATCAGCCCCAGCAACTCCCTCCCCATTTGCATGCGCTTAACAGGTCTCTACCACCCCGGATTTGAAGCTTCTGGCGCTCCACTGTCACCTACCGATTCGGGCGGCTGGCGGAGAACTGTGTGAATGTGCTGGGGAAAGAAAGGTTTGGGTTGGTTCAGAAGGTGTCCACCTGAATCCCTTGGTGACAGTGGGGTGACGATGGAGTGACTGCAGCGCCAAATCCGGGGTGGCGTAGACTCGTTAAGCACACAGTACAGTCCTTAAACCAAAGACGATCTGACGTCACGTTCAGCTCTGCCTCCACCCAGCTCTTCCCTCTTCTCATGTCCTTGAATTGCTCTGCAAGCGTATTACTGTGCAGGCTCACAAAACACGGCTGGTGTGACGTCAGATCATTCTTTGGTTTAAAGCAACGGTTCTTAACCAGGGGTGCGCGGTGGCTCCTCTGGGGGTGCAGCCACCCCGGACTCAGTCTAACTATGAACTTAATGAATCATGGGGTGCGACGAGGACCAACTGTCTTCAAAGGGGTGCGGAGGCCAGAAAAGGTTAAGAACCCCTGGTTTAAAGGACTGTAGTCCCCATAAGGCGAGGGTATGAGTTGCGAGGGGCTGCTCATGATCACTTTTGGTGTCTCAACCGCATTCTTCAAACGCTATCCCTCATCCCAAACCTAAACCCCACTACGCTTACCACCCTGAGTCCATCAGCGAACACCTCAGTGAGCGCCTTCCCACAGTCCATCAACGCATCCTGCTGCCCCACGCCAAACGCAGACTCCAGGCACTGCACAGCCACCTCCAGGCTCTCCTTAGCATCGGAGGTCAGCTGTCCAGCCTCCCTCTGATCATTCAGAAACCGGATGATGGACACCACCAGCCTCTTAACATCCGACATCCCGCTACCGTTATAATTTAATCCGCTGCAAGTAAATGCACAGTCAGTACTGTTCTAAAAGTGAGTCCAGCTGTTTATCACTCAGCCCCGGAGTGCAGTGTGCCTTCATGCCTGTGCCAACTCACCTGTTCTATGGAACTCCCTGCACCCTTCCGAATATCAGGATCGACCCTGGGCGAGCGCGGGGCAGTGCGGTCCTTCCTTGCAGCAGGCAGTGGTGAGAGGCCGCTGGACTCACGCCACTCATGCAGATTCCTCTCCTCATCCAAGGTAATCACGTTGCAAGATGGCGGCCTCGAGGAGTCCTTGCCGACTCCTTGCCCTACACTAGGGCCAGGTGGCAGCACAGGGCCAGGAGAGCAAATCACGCCGTATGGATTTGAGAGGAGGTATTCCAGGCATTTGGGATTATGGGAGGATAAAATACCGGGGACTCAAGGCAGTTGAACCCACGCACACTATTCGGGGGTTCAAATATTTATTGGGAGGTGGATTTTATCTAAGCAGGAAGCGGCCCATTTGCTGGGCATGCTGGGCGTTAGATAACGATAGTCACCTGTGCTAGCCCCTTTATTAGTATACAAAAACTAGTGAACCAGTTTGCCAAAATTTGGCAGTACTCATACGCTATTTCTCTCCATCGGATGTTTGGCCCATTTGCCGATTTACCATGTAGTATTATTCTTCGCGCATAGATGGCGCACCATTCCTCTGGACACTGCTGCCACAAGTCCTGCGAGAGATAGTGGTACCAAGAGCTAATATTAGCTCTTGGTGGTACTAATCAAATCGGACAAACATCCGACGGAGAGAAACAGCGTATTAGAAGAAAAATGAGCAATTTTTAATGCCAAAAACATTATGTACCGGTAACTAAACAGAACGTCAGAACGGATATGAGAAGAAGCAAAAAAAAAACACACACAGATACGACCAAGAGTGATACGACTTATGGCAATTTTTTAACGAGCGCAACTGAGTGCGCACCACAGTTAGCGCAGCCTGCACGGTTGACATTNGGGGGCATCTACGTTTGCGACGTTGCCAAAGCTATGGAACGAATCTCAGAGGCTACGGGTATGAATTTGGCGCCTGGGGAGTAACTCTGGCAACGTTGTTGTCAGAACGGAGCTGCGCGAGTGTGGGTGCGCACTCGGTTGATAAATCTAGTGGTCTAAAATTGAACTATAACATCCATCCGGAACAAACAAGTGCTGATTGAACATGCCAAAATTGTTGAGAGGCTGAAACGTACGGGCTGACAAGAAACTAACGTGTACTAAAACGCAGTTTCCTTTATTTGATATTGCGTTGTAGACGTAAAATCAAAGTACAATTCACCTGACGTAGCAAAACATCTTGTTTTTTTCAGCCATTGTCCTGGGTGTTTGCTAAAAAAAATTATTCGCATTGCCATCTTATTTAATGCATCGCTAATAAGCAAGTACAGACCTAATTCAAAAAAAGCTGGTTACCATTGCGGTCCGGTGTAGAATAGCAATGCAAATTTTTTTTCACGAGTACATTATTTTTTTAAACTTACACAAACACTATTTTGGTAACATTTAGTTTGTACTGTCAACAACTACAGGGCGGTCCATTTCTAGTGCCGCTGAACTTTGAGCCAAAATTTGGGTGATCTCCCACACGTTTATCACTGGTGAAGCATGACTCAAGCTGTGTTTTTTTTTTAATAATAAATTATTTTAAAATTAAGGCCCTACAATATATTGTACGCCACATTATAATTTAATAAGCTTTTTTTAAGCTAAAAGCTGCAATTCCCTATACAACGCGCTGCAAGTCTCAATAACATTGGTAATAAAACCAATAATAATTTAACATGATTATGTTACAACTTATTACATGTTTTTTAAAAGTAATCTCCACTTTCATTCAAAGAGAATGTATATTTAGATGTAAATATATTGTTCACTGTTCTTATTCGATGCAGAGCATAATAAGGCCACTCTATCGGTCATAATTAACTTTTTAAATCCCGCGAATAATTTATTATTATTGTTGGTAACTTGAAACATCTCAAAAAATATATATACATTTTTTGTCGTCAATATTATGATATCCGCAGCATGTGAACTGTTACGTTCTCTCGTCATGAAAATAACCCGTCATTATTTGCCAAGTACAAGTGAACGTTCAAGATGGAAGGTGGAAAGAGATTACAATATTTAATCTTGGGATGAAGCTACATTTAGTTTTGCATAGGACGGTTCCCAAGAAACAACAATGAGGAATTGTTGCAAGTTATATAAAATGTAAACATTCATTTGATTTGCGAGTGGATGAAAATTTGCAATCAATGAAAATATATGCTGTAGTTGTTAGACAACCTGCATTGCTCCATCTTATTCGTCGTGTAATTCTCCATTACGAATGAAAAGCTCGCTTTTTCTGATAGTCAGTTATTTGGGCAGGGGTATGAGGAAAGGGAAGCCTATAGAAAAGAGCTCCGCTTATAGTTATTGCATTCAAAACCTGATCGGCCATTGGAAATCGATGACAAATTGAGGGGATAATCTCTTTTGTTGTGGGAAAGCCTCCACAAATATATATATATATATATATATATATATATATATATATATATATATATATATATTTTAAATGTTGCACTGCAAGGTGTGTGTGTGTCTGTGTTTGTTGACATCGCGTTGGTCCCACATTACGTCCGTAATATCCATTCAAATGTGAGAGATTCGATCAGGGAGATATGAGCCCAACTTAATATTGCCATAAATTCCTGTATTTGGAGTTTCTGCGCCTCATACGCTTAAACGCTGAAAAGTGCCAAGTGTATCGGTATGTTCACACTGAAACTTCCAAACTTTAGTAGCAACGTATATAGGGAAGCATGGTCGCATGTGTCGTTGTAGCAATGAGCGAAAGGCATGTCGAAAGATCAAGCAGAAGCCCGGCCACAACAGGAAGGGACTTAGGAAGCTTAGCAGTCACGTCAGAAATTAAAAAAGTTCCAACTAAGCCTCGGTCGCACGACCAGACGCAAAGCGTCTGGTCGTGCGACCGAGGCTCAAATCGCGAGGGCGTAAACAGGCCTCTAAAGATGGTAGTTTCCGGGTTGGTCGTGTGAACACTCAGCGTTTCGGTGTGGAGCAGAAACTCCTTCTTTGAGACATTACTAACGATATTCGTTAAGGAAGGTCATGGTCGCCGATGACCAGAGGTCTAGGTATGGGGATAGGTCCGGCCATACTGTAGTAGTACACGTCCTTTCCTCTAGTCTTGTCGTCCCACGAGAGTCTGATACCATAGTTGTGCGCTTGGAACTCCCTCCTGAGTTCACGCAACTCCTGCTTGGACACAGGCCACTGGGACAGCTCTCCAAGCCAGCAGAGTCGAGGGCATGAGTCCACCAGGAGACGGGCACTGCGACGGGTCAACTGGCAGCCCTCGTCCATCCAGAGGGCTTCCAGTTGAGAGAAAGCGGGCTTGGGCACCTCTGTTGTTGATGTGGATGTGGAAGAAGTGGCCGCCGAAGACGATTCGGAAGTGGTGGAGGCTGAAGAAGAAGTGGTGGCGATCAGGATGGCCAAGTCCTCATCCTTCAGTCCGACCCCGCTGCCAAACAGGGACAGTCGCACCAGGGAAGGGCATAGAGGAAGCAGGCGTTGGACCAGGTCGCGGGTCAACGGCACTGTCCACTTTAAGGCCAGCTCCTCCAGCATTGGAAAACCCACGGATGGATGGTGGTGCTCGCTGTCGTCCATCTGGAGCCGGACGTTGGAGTACACCATGCGGGTCAGCTGAGGACACTGGGTGGCCACCAGCCACAAGTCCACCTTAGGACACAACAATTGCACGATTTAGTTAACAAACAGAGATGGTTCAGTGTCCACTTACCGCCAGTATTCCAAATCGGCTCTCAAAGTTGGCGACAATCTCCAGGCAGCGAAGTCTGGAACCCATGGCCCTCAGGGCTGGAGCCAACTCTCCGCCTCGTCCCAGTTCCACCAACCGGAGGCTTTGGAGACTATTCAGTTCGGATAGTTCTTCCAATGTTCCTTCCTGAGGGTTCTGAAGCCGGAGTTCCTTCACTGCAGGACACAGAGCACGTATCACCCTCATCCTCTCAGGTTTGGTCCAGGTGTCGCACACAACCTCCAGACGACACGGGGTCGGTTCCACAGATGTCTCCATGCCTAAAATGAAACCATGAGCTTTACACATGTCGAGCCAATATGGTACAACAGTGATGATTGCACGTACACTTTTCATACATGTTGTATATGGACTCGCCGGTGTATGGGTAATGCGGAAGACCACGAAGTCGCAGAAGAGACTGCAGAAGCATGGCCACCACCCCAGCCGGAACAGGATTGAACTGGAACCGTTCGTGCTCCACGTCGCTCAGTGTTAGCACTTCCATGGTCTCGCAGCATGGATTGCGTCGTCGTATGTCCTGAAAGAAAGGTGGTAACTGTCAGACCAGTACCACTCTCTGGTTGAAGCAACTGACCTCTTCTTCGTCTGGATCGAGGAAGCACAACCTCTGGAAAGCCAAGTCTAGCAAGGCATAGACAGCCGCGTCCTGAAGACAACCACCGACGTCCAAGCGGGCCAGACAATGGCAGGATCGTCCAACAGCCCCCAGAACCTCGTCCAATCTGCACGGGACAGACAAAACCAAGTGCCTCAGTTGCCTCGGTGGCCATAGGATGACCTGAAGAGCAGCGGTCCATGCTCCTCGACCTCCGAAGTGATCTTCGGCGTGGAAGGACTCCAGGCCCTCGCCGTGGTCAGCCAGACTCTGGGCTAGTGGCGCCAGCACCACATAACCCAAGGAGTGTCGCAGGGTCAGCTTCTTGACCCTTTTGTCAAAGAAGAGGCTGAAGGCGGCGTAGTGGATACCCTCGTAGTGATTTCCAAATCGCTTGGCTTCAGACAACACTGCTTCCAATAGCTCTTCACATAGAGCAGGCAAAAGAGCTTCCTCCAGTTCTCTCCTGGTATGCAGAATAATATCGCACACCAGCAGGCTATTGGCTGGAAAATAGTTTAAAAATGGTCAGGAATGACACTTTTGTTGCATATATTTTCCCATGCAAATAATGCAGCACGAAAGGTGTCTTAACGATCCTGGCCATGCAGGCCGGTTTCCAAGAACTAAAAATTGTTGGCGTGTCATAAGGACACCTGAGACCAGAGCAGGTAATTACATTTTTGCAATGACAATATTACGCCCATTTTCATTACATGTATTAAAACGGACGAAAATGAACTGGACCTCAGCATTTCCAGATCGAATATCTCACTGCAGTACATTTGATTGATTAAAACCTAGAACTGACTTTTTGATGGGGACCGCTTGCCAACTGGACGACCTTCTAATCATTTGTCAATTTCTTCAGTTTAAAAAACCCGTTTTTAAGAGACTTGTTAGTATGGCAACTGAAGCGTAATGTGCCCCATTGTCCCAAAAGGTCAGGCATTGTCATAAAAAGGTCGATGTCTTTGCCATTTTACAATCACAAGCCACACCCAATAAGACTCACCTGGAATGCTCTTTTGGCTACTGTCCGAATCCGACCCAAGTGTCTCATGGTATTGGAAGTAGCTGCTGTCCTTCTTAGCCTTTGAGAAGAGCCGGAAGATCCTCTTTTTGAGCCTGGATATGGAAAACTTGCCCTTCTCCTTATGGAGCGACCCGTGGGATTCCCTTTGCCACCGATACGGATTACATTCCTCACACTGCTGCACATGGTCCAACAAGAATGCCTCTAGTCTTTCCCTGACAAAACTAAGGGCCAGGGTGCGCAACTTGGGCGCCGGAGCCCTCGGAGACATCCTGGCCTTCTTATTGCCCACAAGCACACATCTTCTTTGAACAAACCAAGCCTGTCCCAAGCAGGCGTAATGGATGTAGGCCAGCCGTGTCTATAGCCCAGAGGTCCTATCGACCGTCTATAGCCAAGGCCGCAGAGGAGTTGCGCGGTTCTGCAGACAGAAAGGGTCTGCTGCCAGAAAAGGTCCTCAGGATCGATCCCAAAGCCCACACATACACGCCACCTTTGGACGGGTAGCAACCAGGCACTCACGCCATGTGGCACCCACAATAGACGGTGGTCACAAGAAATTGCAATTAGAGGAGTCAACTAACCTGCCACACTTTTTCGGGGACTATTGATTTCAACTGCCACTCCCCACACCGATAAAAATGTTTCCTCGCCTGATTTCGTGCAACAGGAATAACAGAAGTGGGATTCAATCCGTGCTTTTCATGTAAATGAATAGGACACGGGTGTACAATAAAGCACTGCACACGCACACATTGTCGCAATGCTATTCTTGTAAAGTTGTAAGGCATGGCATGACCACAATTGAACATTGTGTTGGGAGGACTTTGACTTCATATCGAAGGAACAGTGCTTAAGACCACAGCATGATATCAATTTATTAAATGTTGGTATAGGTTAACTGGAATGTTCAAGAGGAATGAGCATTCCTGTGGGTCTCCTCTCAGTCTTCTTCGTCAGAAGATTCGGATATGATGACCTCGATTAGGGGTCGTCCGCCCTGAGAGTAAAATGTGTCAAGACCATTCAATCATGCGAATCCCAGTTTACTTACATGTTGACATCGAGTGATCTCATGCACACTCAGGACCTCGACCTCGTCTTCTCCAGGCACCAGAGCCTGGTCCGATTCAGACTCATTTGAAACCATCTTCAGGAGAGGAATGGTCTCCTGCATCTCACCCCGGTCCTTCTTCCCAAAAATTGTGTCTTCATTCTCCAGTTCCTTGTGATCGGTAAAGACCTTGGCTCGGATCAGAGGTATCCTCTCCGAATCTTCAGAGGAAGACAAAGAAACACAACTCTCCCCTGATGTGTTAAGAGTGGACCGAGCATCCTCGAAGACGTCGTCGGACATGCTAGCACAGACGTCAATCTTCACTTCCTTTTCCCCCAGGTCTATGCCTGAGAGGCCAACTTGAAGGCTAAGCTCGTCCACTTCCGTTGCTTCTGGTCCACCGTCAAATTCAAGCTCTTTTGATTCTGGTCCGCTATGAGAAACACTCACAACGATGTTGACTTCCTCATCGTCGTCCGGTTGTCGTTGAGTTGTTGGCAGCTTCACATCCTCAGAGCTACAAAAAATGACGTTTCATATTGGGAATATCACGAAATAATATTGTGCACATGCCTGTCAGAATCCTTCGGTGTGTCCTCATTTTGCTCGCTGTCTTCCTGCTGCTCAAGTTCTTCCCACAGTTCGTCATCTTTGACCTCCCCGGCGGCTTCCATTTCTTCTATGGTCGGCTTCTTCTTTAGTTTCAAAAGGGCTGTAAAAATGCCAGGTAAGAGTCATGCACTTTGAGAGTGAAATGTAGGTTTCCAAAGTACCATTGACGCTGTCCATGATTTTCCGGCGCTCTCGGGCGTCCCACTCGCACTTTGCTTTCTGTTCGGCTTCGACACCCCCTTCGCCCCTGAGGCACAAAAATTTCAAATGACACTTATGGATACGGCATGGAACATAAAGCGCAACCTACCAAGCGTCGATGCACACCCTTTCACGTGGAAAGACAGGCCGGTCGTCCAGGTACGTGAGTTCTCGCTGGAGAGGAAAATAATTTCATTTTTTTTCCTTCGAATGCATGTTTCTACGCGACGGAGTTCAACAAAGCAAATACAGCAGTGTTCCAACTGAAATGACGAACTGACATGAAATGAAACTTACGCATTCGTATATCACTTTTTTCCGGTAGTATGGCATGTCCTTGACAACAGGATTGCCTTGCAGGTAGAGCACGTGAAGAGCTGGCATTTTACTGAACACCTATGAAACAGGGCACACTTTCATAACTTGTTTCCACCAATTATCCTGAACAATTATACCTCAACGACTCTCGGGTCTTGCAGGCGGTTGTGTGACACGTCCAGCACAGAGAGAGTTGGGCACTCCATCAGATGCTCCACATCTTCGTACGTACGCAAGTAGTTGTGGCTGATCTGAAGCGTAGTCAGGGAAGGAAGGCAGCCTAAAAGAGGTTAGCAGTTAATTACTATGAACAATGATGTCAGCGAAGGAAATCATTACTCAGGTTATCAATGGTGCTGAGGGAGTTGTGGCAGACGTTGATTGTGTCTAATTTCGTCATGTGAGCCAGGTTCTGAAACTTTCGAATCAGGTTGTGGTGGAGATACAAGCAGCGCAACTCCAGCTGCTTGTCCAAGTTTGATATTTCCACCAGCCCGTTGCACTCTAGCCACAAGCAGCGAAGACCAGTGTATTCCTCCAGATTCTCAATTATACGGAATCCTAAAAGCAAGGAAAGGTGAGGGTCAGTGAATGCGTGAGATGCTGCATGTGAATATATACGTCACCTTTGTAATGCAAGTACAAGACGTCATTTAGGTAAGGAGTGCTGTACAACTTGTGCTCCTTGCAATGCTTCTTTAAGAATCGCTTGGTGATTCTCGGACCTCCGTGTTCGTCGACCTCAGGGGATGGCGGACGTAGCCAGTTGTCTATACCTATGCCCTTGGCGATTTCCTCCGCGACAATTTCTTCTATTGTCTTGTCCTCCTCGTCTTTCTCAGCTTCTGAGTGATCGCCTGAGGGACCAGTCGACGAAAGCTCTTCCTCTGACTTCACATCTGCGTGATCCTGCTCCGATTCTTGCTTGGGAGTGAAAGTGGCTTCTGCTGGTTCACCAGTACCTTCTGTACGAACCTCGCACATTTTGTCCTTCTGCTCAGCTTCATGCCTCTCCTCCGCAGCAGATTCACGGATATCTCTCAACGTTGCCCTGCCAGACTCTTCACACACTGGCACGGCCGTACCTCCTGTACCTGAACCTTCTGTAAGAACCTCACTGGCATTGTCCTTTTGCTCAGCTTCATGCCTCTCCTCTGTAACGGATTCATGAACAGCTTTCAATGCAGGTTCGCCAGGCGCTACACACACTGGCACTTCCTTATCTTCTGTAAGAACTTTGTCAATGTGCTCAGCGTCATGCTCCTCCTCTGTGGCGGATTCTTGGAAAGCCTTTGTTGCTTTCTTTGAATCATCAGTGTTCTCTTTACACACAAGTTCTTGAAAGGCAGAATCTGGTTCCTCCTTATCAACAACTGTTGGTTCTTCATCTACATGATCGCACAAAATCTGGTCTGCGGGATGCTCAGTTTCCTCCCCATTGGGTTTGTCTACTACTTTGGGACTGTTATCTGACTCATTGGAAGCAGCCTTCTCAGGACTGTCTGTCTGATCTTCAAAATCTTCAACAGACGGTTTCATCTCAATCACACCGGCACTGCAATCTTGGACATCAGCTGCAGAGCTGATTGCCCCACATTTAACTTCATCACTTGGCACCTGATGAAGGTTTGATTCTTCTTCACCCTCCACGTCTCTCCTTTCTGAATTTTCGCATACAGTGACGTCCCTCTTGCTGCTATCAACATCGGCGGTATCATGTTCCACCTTCAGTTCGTCTGCTTCTTTGGGAGTGTTTTCTTTCTCTTTGGAAACAGCCTTCTTATCATGACTGTTTGTCTCATCTCCAAGATCTTTGTCTGAAAACTGTTTCGTCTCAGTCACATAGGCACTGCAATCTTGGACATCAGGCACAGAACTGTTTGTCACACATTGCACATCACCACTTGGCACCTGAGGAAGGCCTGATTCTTCTTCATCCGCGCCTTCCACCTCCACATCTCTCCTTTCTGAATTTTTGCATGCAGCTATGACCTGTTCGCTGTTCTTAATAGAGGCGATAAGCTTTTTCAGACAACATTCCAAACTGTTGTCTTCCCTACCTCCCGGCTCTTCTTCTGCAGATCTTTCGGGCACATCTGGACATACTGCTCCAGAGCCCCCAATGCACTCGCACTCTTCAGGCGAACACGTGGCACCAAAATAAGACTCCAGCTCCCGAACAAGTTCATCAGCTGAGTCGTTCAACCTCTGCCTTTCTTCCGGAGAACGACCATGAAACGACAAATCTCTTTCGAAACTTTCGTCGACTTCATGCAAGGCAGGTAGGGGTAGACGCATCGAAGGCGTCCGTGACTTCAGAGACGCCTTTACATTCGCGGTGTTCTCATCATGAGTGCAGATCCTCAGCACCTCCGCCACAACATCACCTCCAGACGGTATTATTGGTCCATCTCCCACCATTTCATCCGCATATCTCACGTCGCGTCCTTCTCCGCCGGTTGGTCCGGCATTGTCTCCAGATCCCAATGTCAACAGGTCCTCCGTTGATAACGGCGCGGGAATGTACGTGTCCAAAGAGGAGTCACCATCGGATGACAAATCATCGTGGGGGTCCATTTCTGTCCAGCCATCTTGAAAATTCCTCCCATTTTCGCCATCGAGTAAGGACTCAGAACTTTCGGTGGTCCAGGTGGTAACGCTGATGTGCGACGACTCGCTGGAAGTGTTTGTGTCGCCCGAGGAGCTCTCCAGATCAGACTCACTCTCACAACTCTCATCAGATTCGTCGTTTGGTACCCTCACTTCGCCTTCGCTGTACTCCGCACTGCTTGGCGATTTGTCAGGCGAAGGTGGTTCGCTAACGCCACTGTTATAATCACTGCCCATCTGGCTCGAATTAGACACTGAGGTATACTCCGACTCGGGAGTGACCGCATGATCCGAATCAGAAATGGTCACGTATTCAGAATCGTTGTCTTCGACTTTCATTTTGATTGCGCCTTGGCTGTCACTTGGCTGGTCCTCCCAACTACAATCAAGGTCCTCTGACACATTTTCTTGGCCAGTTGAAGCAGAACCATTCGCATCCTTGGGATGTCTCGTTACAGGCTTGCCACTTGTCTCACCTGTCCGATAACATCTGAATTGACCTGTTAGATGATCCAGTATCTCTTCACCATCCTGGATCAACCGAGTCGTACTCGGAACGTCATCGTCTTGGCTGATGGTCTCTGAATTATTGCCACATGTGTTACCAGTTGCGCCTTCACTTTCATTAGGTTGATCCTCCTGGTTCGGATCAAACGTTTTCGATTCAGTTTCCTGAACGACTGAAACTGCGCCATTTACGTCACTTAGGCCTTCGATGTCTTCACCATGTTGACCAGTCTGCTCATTCAAGTCAGGGAACTGCGTGCCAACATCCGCACTGACTGAAGAAGTTGCCAGAGTTTCACAGACTTCTTCTCCATGACCTGAACAACTTTCGACAGTCGTGGTTCCAACACCAGGAGGAAAAGGAAGAAGTAGCAAGTCTCTTAAGCCCACTGAACGATTTTCGGGGGTCATGTCTTCACCACGTAGCTCAGATTCTGTCTCTAAATGTGGAGTAAGATTTCTATGCCATGCTGGATCGCACAAAATTGGTGCATACTCAGTGGATGACACCTGTTCCAATTCAGGCAGTGGTGCATCATTTATCTCATCATTTACTTCTGGATAATAATCTTCACATACTATCCACCTATCACCATCTCCGGGAATACTTGGACGCGGATGCATGAGCATAGCTGAAGTCGCTGGTGTAACTACCTGCGCCATTCCATCCCCACAAACAATGCTTACCTCTTCTTCAGAAGGACTATCAGGAAGAATCACATGCATAGACTCATTGTGATACGGCAAAAGCAGTAAGTTCCTCAGGCCTACTGAACTATCTTCGGGAGTCGTGTCTTCATCTACAAGGTCAGGCACTGAATCTGATGGCGAAAAATGTACAGCACGATGTCCATCCCTTTGATTGCAGAAAACGTGCACACACTCAGTGGATGAAACCTGTTCTACTCCAGGTAGGGATGGATGCCTTAGTTCAACATCCAACTCTCCTTCACTCTCTTTAGGAGGATATGGAAGCAACTTGCAAGGAACTGAATAAGGCTTTTCATCTCCTCCAACAGTCTCATTGCCTTCTTCAGGAGGATAAGGAAGGAGCACATCCGAAGAACCTACGTGATCAGGCAGAAACAACAGGTTCTCCAGGGCTTTTGAAAGATGTTCGGATGTCACACCACGATCAGTCGTTGATTCTGTCACGGAATGCAGAACACGCTCATTCTCATCCCGTTGATTGTCCACCACCTCAGTAAGTATCTGTCCCTGCCCAACTGCTGAATTCATTATTTCATCAGGCTCTTCAGTCGACTGCTGAAAATCTTCAGCTCTACCTATCGTCTCAGGAGCTCTTGGACGCTGAAGGAAGGCTGCTGCTTCAGTCGACTGCCTAAAATCTTCAGGGTCCTGACTGGAAAGGTTCTCACCTGCAGCCTCTGGAAAATCTCTCTCCTCCTGCTGTATATCGCTGCTAACTTCAGGAGGATAGGGGAGCAGTGAATCCATAGCCTTTGGTATATCCTTGGCACGCCAGAACGCACATACACCTGCGCCCATTTCATGAAAATGTGTTACAGCGCGCTCCTGCATTTCAGAACACAAGGAGCAAATAAATCTAACGCGTCTGTGACTTGCAAAACATAAATCGCTATAGAAAACCAATTAACTACAGTAGCCTACAGGATACGGGAAAAGGGCACGCAAACAACCGGAAATTTACTAGTAGCTTGAGCATGCCAGACACTTTGTCACAAATGACTATTTCTTATGTAAACAAATTGTTGTGAATGAAATTAATGTGCGGTATTTGGCTCATTTCAATCTCGGTGTTAGGCTTCTTATAAATGTCATTTGTGTGTAGGAGTCAATTAATTGTTGTCGGCAATACATATCAACAATCTGTTTTAAATTTATTGCCGAGCAGAATGACGATCAGTTGTTGAAAATTATTGTTCAAAACGGTTATACTTCCCATCAGCACAATGCTCCCCGTCAATTACTCTCATTGCCCAACAATTATTCGTAGCAATAACCAAACCGACACACAACGTATGTACCACGCCCTAGTCCAGGCCCACCCCGAATTCAAGCAATCGACCATCCAAAACAAACATTCAAAAAAACACACACGGAAGCACAAAAAAGTTCGACTCACCTGTTCAATAATTTTCCAAAGGCTTAGGAACCATTTGTTTACAAAACTTGAACCGCCTGCAAAGTTGCCAACAGAACCAGCAACCAACACTACCGGTTTGTATTTTTTAAAAATTTACTGGTGTACTGTATACATGGTTATTAATTTTTTGTACGGTATGTTCTTTTTATATATATAAATCAGGTGGTTTGTCAGCGTGGACCAAAAATGGCGGCCCCTATGCGTCCAAACATGGCCGCCGCATTTTAACCCCAAATTTATTAATAAAATCATGTATTATTTCAGCTCAATATTTAATTCCGTTTTAAACCACACTATATCCTGGCTTTATATGCAGCATGGCATCATCGCGCCGTGATACGGCAACGCCGCTGTGTGGGTACAAAAAAGAAAAAAATCGTCTCCCCGCCCGCCCAGTGCATAGCGGATTTCTGCTTTTTCCCAGACACACACACACACACAGCTGTGCCGTCCTTGCGTGTCGGTTCGCTCCTTACACCATCAGCAGAACAACTAAAAGTCAAACCCGCAAAATATTCTGCAGGATCGCCATTAGTTGAGTGCCAAGAAATCCGCGTGCCAATTTGGCGAAAATATTTGTGCGCAGGAAGTGTGCAGTTGTTTTCCTGGTTATGATATGACGCGATAAGGAACATGATGCTGTCCAGGCAGTCACCAACACACGTCCAGGTCACAGGTAAGTGTCACCAAAATGGCAAACCACTTTTTTTTCCCCGGGTGTGCAAGTGTTTGGCAATAGTCCAACCCTTTTGTATGGTAATTTTTTTTAAACATGCGAATACACCCTGTACATTATTCATTCCCTCACCATTTTTGAGAGCCATTTTTAGAGGAATTTCACCCTCAGGATATGTTTCATGGGGATGGGTTTCGAAGGGGAGAGAAGGTGGCGCCGACATGGATCAGCGATTTGCCACGTTTCACCATGGATTTTAATGATATACCAAAGGGAATATATGAGCAAAAAAATATATCAGCAGTAACTGTCTATATATGAAACAACATATGTGCAGATGTACGTTGTTTTTTTATATAAAAAAATTGATCAACCTGCTGGTTGCTGGAGAGGACAATTTCTTAAAAACCCGCAGAAGTGCCTCCTTCTTAATTAATCGACACTGAAATCATCCCATCTGTGAAGATTAGAGGTGACGAAAGGAATTAATGTCGAGGTCGAAAAAGTCGCACGCGTGATAACAATAGGGGCCCTTGATCCTATTTTGAATCACCTTTTTTTTTAAAAAAAAATAATAATTTAATGGTAAATTTTACAAGCAAAACTGCATCTTTTTGAAACTACTGTACATGACATTTTGACCTGTAAAAAAAAAATGCGATGAATTTTAGTGCAGCGTACATTGCCACACATATTTCGGACAATGGAATATTTGAAGGTCAATCGTGAAATTCCAGCTCACGTATCCTTTCCAAAAAGTGTATACAAACAATAAAAAAAAGTTATATGCTGAGAGAATTTGTGCAATATTCCCGTTGGTTTTCCTCTCCTGACATAACGGGATTTTTTTTTTTCTTTTCTTTTTTTTTTTTAAAGGAGGAGGATCCCTACTGACCGGGGCCAAGGAACTTGTATGGCTTGTTCCTCCTAAGGAGAACACTTGACATGTTCTTCGACATTCATGGACATAAGACCATTGACTCAGAGGTTAAAGTTCTAAAGATTATTTTTCTGACGACCGATGATAGCGTGAAGAAAGGAAGTTGAGACATTGGTATGCTTGAGAGATCATGACAAGTTGCATATTTCTGCAATGTTCATGCATTGTTGGGTTTTATTACATGCCAGAATTTTGGATGGTTAGAAATTTCGGTATAGGCAGAAAAATATTCAACCGCATTGTACGAGCTCTAAAAAATTCAGGTCATAACGCCGGGTTTGTTATCCGGAGAATCATATTGTAACGAGGACGTTCAAACATATTGGATTTTTGCAGGATCATGTTGGATTAAAGTGAGCAAATATTTTCCCTTCCAGTTCAGAGAGCCAAAGGACTGCTTATCAAAGGAAAACATGGTGAGTGGTGCTGCCAGGCTGCTTCCAGCATATGAGGACATGCCTCGGATATTTATGGTTGTATTGTTGCAGGGACTAACGATGCGTTTGTCACTATTGCGTTGGGGAAGGAAAAATTCCAGACGTCGGTGAAAGAGAAGGCAACGGACCCTGTAGACTGGCAAGAAGAATGTGAATTGTGAGTACGCAGCCAGCAGCCCTTTCCCAAAGAGGGGCTCGTGCTCTTGTCCCACTTACTAACCTGCACTTGTGATTTACTCTGGCAGGGCCATCCCAAAGCAGGGCAACACTGCAGAAATTACCCTCACGGTGCTGCATAGAAATTTCCTGGGTGTGGACGAGTTTTTAGGGATGGTGAAGATACCCTTGAGCGACTTTGATACATATGACCGACCACTAAACAGGTGTGGCTTTCTGTTGAGTTTACTAATTATGGACCAAAATTAGGTGCTAATTGGTGGTTGTTTTTAAAACAGAAGATACACGCTGCAGAGCAAGCCTGGAAAGGAGAAGACCAAGTACCGAGGAGAGTTGGATGTGCGGGTGGCCTTTAGCACTAAAGCGGGCAGTCTTAATGACCTCAGCAAGAAGGAAGGTCATAAAGGATCTCTTAGTCACATATCCCACATGGCGCAATCTGTTGGTACGATATGTTGCTTCTTCACCGCCGACTATCCCTTTAATATGGAAATGGCCTGCTGTTGTTATGTTTCTTGATAAGATGTGCCGTCGTCTGTTTCACGAAGGCTGGATTAAATGCGTCTGCATGATACATCCTAACGTAGTGTTACAAGGAACAATCATGAGTTGTACGAGGTAGAACTAAGTCAATTAAATTTCCACAGGTGGCAGTCTCTTGAGTTTGGGAAGTAGAGAAGGCAAATCCTTAAAGAAGCTAGCCAAGTCTGTTGGTAAGTTGTTTGAAACAGGAAGTTTGCATGCTCTGCCACTTTTGTCAAACTTTTAACCCCCTTTGTTTCCTTCAGGCAATAAAGTTGCTACCTTGCCCCATCGAGGGAAAAAGAAGAAAAAGGATGGGAATCTTCCAGGTGAGGGCTTCCAAACCATAATGGAGAGGAGATCCGGACAGAGCCCTGAAGAGGCAGATCCAGGTGTCATAAGTGAAGGAGAAGACGATGATGACTTCTGCGTAGGTTTTTCCATTTCTCAGGGCACTGTAAAAACCCATTTTTCTTGTTTGGGATATTCTCAGTCTACATATTGCTCATATAAGAAGCAAAGGAAGCGAAGGAAATTAAAATGTAGTATTACAGCAGAATTCCTATCACCTGAGAATATTTAAGTCAAAGCAAATTACAACATAGGTTGGTCACTATAAAATAAAAGAAGTTCAACTTTCTTTCTATGTCTATGTCTCAAGGTTCTCCAAGAACCAGGCTATTGAAAATAAAATGTTAATAACCACACTCATTGAGAGGAAATTTTTACAGCACACATAGCTGTTAAGTCGGAGTTCTTTGTAGCAACAATTTAAAAGATAATATTTTTCTTGCAGTTTGAGGAACTATCCCACAAGAGCTCGGGTAGTTCCCTGGCTGCGCCGCCAACGGGCTTGGATGGCTCACTGGAAGACTTGGCAGGAGGAGAGTTTCTGCGCAAGAATTATTCCACCCCACCTGCCAAACCAGTGAGAAGCCAGCCGCAGCCACCTCCACCCGTGCTGGAGCCCATGGATGAGTGGGAGGCCAAATTGTTTGGCATCCCTGGAAACAAGGCGGGAAGCACCACAGTCACACCTACTGCCATCACCACGCCACGGCCCAGAGATCCATCGCCACCACCTGCCCCAAGAAAGGAGGAAACAAACCATCATCCAGTGGTGTCGGAAATCCTGCCACCCAGACTGAACAACGGGGATGGTGCGATTTATGAAACACCCGTCAGGAAGGAACACCCAGAAGAAGTTGAAAAGCCAAAGAAGAAGGAGGGGATAGGGAAGAAGATAGCCCACCTTGCCAACAGTTAGTAATTCACATTAAGGACACAATTATAAATTGTCTCATTTTACACCCTTTCTGTGACCTGAATTTCTGTAGTTTATTTTTGCATAGAGAATTTGCTGTTAGGATTCCCCAAATTGTACACTGCCTTATATTTTCCTAGTGATTCCTGTTGGGCTTTATTAATGACTTCAGCGGCTGGTGCATCAACACAAACGATAGAAAATCACCAATTACGTATAGGTATTCACAAACTGTAATCAGTGATTTTCTCCTTAATTTGAGTTGATACAACCAAGCTTTAAACATTTCAGAGAGTAAAAATGTCTTCTTGCATAACTGTTACGAATGTGTAGCCCTATTAATCTGAATGTTGCATTAAACAATGAATAATATTTTGTGATCAAGCAATGAATTAGCATAAAGCTGCGTTTACATGCGAGGGATTTGATCAGCAAGATTGCATCGCTGAGCGAAAGCAGCGAAAGTAACAATCGTGGCAACAACATATTTTCTCTCTAAACAATATATTGGTCTCATTGCTGCAACATTGCTGATCAAATCGCTCGCATGTAAATGCTGCTTTAAGCTTAAATGTTATTCAAATTGACAGTAATATTGAAGCATGAAGGTGTTAACCTGCATTCTGATAGTAAGGCATTTTCTCTGACATTGTTTCCTACAGTTCATTAGCATACCAAATATGCTCATCTTTCACAAATAACCAGCAGGGCTAATCCACTCAATAGGAGGTGGAAGTGCTAACACACGCCCCATATTAAACGGTCACATTTGGAATCAGGGGAATTGAGACTAATATATGCACAGGGCTAGCGTTGCATTAATGCTGTAAGTGCCCACCACACATTAGTACCAGTGGTGTGGGACCCATAAAAAGGTGTTTGAGAAACGCCAACCTTCAGCAGCCTTTAATTATAATAGCCTCCCTTAACGCTTTTTGCTTTTTCTCCATTTTGTAAGGAACGGGAGGCAGTTTGTTCGACCTCCCATCGGCAGGGAAAGGTAAGCATAACCTTGCACTTTCTGTCATGGTTGCTGCCTCAAATTCATTGGCATTTCAGCTGCCAAAGATAGCCAATGTTATTGATTCCCTTCCAGCATCGAAGCATTTGGAGGAGCCCAAGACACCGTGGACTCTCCATTCAGTGGTGTCTTCCCCTGGCCAATTGTCTTCAGAAGTTAAACGAGTGGTGGAGGGCGGGGAAAATACGGATCCTGTGTCTTCGTCAACCTCCAGGCTGCCTGGAGAACTCCTCAGGAAGTTTGAGGGCAGATCAAGGGAGGTGAGTTACTTAGATCTGATCATGAGGAGTAGATTGCAGTGGGGTAAACTGCTCACAGGGATATAATTGTAATATTTCATTCTCCATGCAGGATCTCATTGAGATGGTGTGCCAACTACAGGGTTCGGTAGATCAGCAGTCGCGGAAGGTGAAAGACTTGGAGGAGTACATAGACAGTCTCCTCCTCCGGGTGATGGAAACAACACCTAGGATCCTCCAGAATCCGTATGTCGCTCACAAGCCACCCCCAACCATCAAGTAAGCCGTGGTTGTTAGGACAAATACTGTATTGATTTTGGCCCAAAAGGCTATTCAGCTTGTGCCTGAGGCATCCGATTTTCGGGCTGAATGAAGTGCAGCTCAAGGACAAGTTGGTGAACTGACTCAAACGTGCCTGTTACTAACAACCTACTAATTACTTATTGCCACTGACTAAACCTTACTAACATTTCACGCTTATTTCATACTGAGCCCGAAAGTCTGAATACCTTAGTACTCAGACCAGCACAAACTCCACAAGTGTCCGAGTTAGCAGCACACCATATTTGCCATACTTATGCATGCAATCTTAGGAATCTGTGAAAGCGCAACTACCTTGCCTTGGTGTTACGAGTGGGACTAACTGAGAGAAAAAGGTGTAAAGCTAATGGCACACCCTGTTACAAAGGCATTCACAAATTCATTTTTATATTCCCTCCCACTCCACATCTACTTGACTACGACATTTAGGTCCACTTTCTACCAGGACTGCCACATCCTCTGAATGAAAGCGATTGAGTTTTTGCCACAACACACAGACATGAGAAAGGTAAAACATTTCAGCCCCAACGTAGCAACAGTACGGAGTGATTTGTTCAAGTTGGGTGATGGTTTGTGGTGGCTGGGCTCATGAGCACTCTTCATTCTATCATGCTTCCTCTTGCTTTATAGTCTTTTTCACCTACTGCAGATGTGCACAACTCTTCCGAATGCTTACAGGTTTTGTAAAATTCCTAGCCATGTTACACTTGATGGTTTGGTTGCTTCACACCAGTATGTCCGAGTGATTTTTTCAGTGATGTCATGCTGTGTGGTTGGCTGGTGGCATAGCACAGTAGATTGTGCAACCATCCATGACGTTGAAATTTACATCCAAAAGGCATTATCAAAAATGTCAACGACACTACACCATGGCATCATTGAGGCATGTCTCTCATGAGAGACTGATACACAAGCATTATTTTCCTCTCCTTTTCAGGCATGGCTGATGATGGTGCTATCAAGGATATCCATTGGCTTCCAGATAGGAGCATGAAAAATCTCGAGAGTACTTGCTCACAAAACAATATCATATAAAATATGGCAATCACTACAGAGCTCATCCTAGTTTTATATGGAAAATATTTGTGGCTATATGCATATGTGAATAGTATTTTCCTTGTGAATTAATATTGCTTAAAACTGAATCTCTTTGTTTTGGGTCTAAAGTCTCATCGCAACAGCAGGTTTGTTACTTACAGGATGTTATTACTGGTACCTTTTGTTGGGATGCTAGGATTGTTGCAATAACAGAATTTCAATGATGTTAACAGATGTACTTATATGATATTAAAATGCAAAATAAACATCATGAAGTGTATTTGTCTGACACATTAGTAGTGTAGGAATGTGTTTGACTTCATGTAACATGTGATCCTGCAATGTGCAATAGGCTGGATGTTGCACAAGTAGCTTGCAATTGAGTGTTCCCCATATCCTCAGGAGATAGCAGCCATACAGTATAATACTGTAATTATGTACTTGGTTATTTTATATCAATTTTTTATTCAATATAACTTATAACTTATATTTAATATTTTCAAACTACAGATAACTGAAACTGTGCATATTTGAAGGGGGATACTGGAGACTTGGAGAGTACTGCAGACATAGCAAGCATGGCTGTGAGGAAATCTAGTTTTCCATGTTAGTTGATTAATCAAATTTCATGGCAGTAGACACTCTACTACCCACATCAACAGTAAATTCAATACTTTCTTCCTGATACAGAACTTTCTGCAGTTGGAAAAAAAAAAACACTTCCTGAATGCTTGCTTGCTTTTTATTTGATTTTATTGCAGCCTTCAATGGATGAGTTAATTTTTCTCTGAAAGTCCTCTTATGAAGTACTGTACCAAGGTTGGGAGGTGACTTGGCAGAAGTTGTGTTACTACTCAATTTTCAGTTTGAGTAGACGACAGAGGAACGTACAGTAGGCCTAACAGTTATTTTATGGTTGTCTTTGATGGCTGATGATACTCGTAAGATACAAATAAAAAGGTAGAGCAATTAATGTTTTAACCACAAGGTCTTAATTTTCGTGTGCCTGCACTGGAATGTTTTCAAATGTGCGTGTATGCATGCTCACCTACAAAATATAAGCCATTTTAGAGGTGATATTGCAATAGCAGAAATAAACAAAATAATGTGCATTGTTAAAATTGTTAGCCTGGATTATTAGAGTAGCAGTAAAATTCATTTACTACAAGGTGCAGGAAACATAGTCACTTCCTTCATATGGCTTATCTACTGATCTGACTGATCAAGAGTTATAAACACTATGTTATGGTATTTTATCGCTTGAATATTTACCAAGAACATGCCCCAGTGTCAAGGATTCAAGGACCAATTTTCATTTACCCTTAGAAGGTGGGTATAACTGCAACATCATAATAGTTCAATGTATTCTTTGCCTTGATTTCAATCACTTCAAAGAGGGTGGCATAATTATTTAGGACCACACCACCTCTGAGGTCCAGTGGATCAGGAAGAGGATATTCCCATATTGCAATAGTTTCTAGGGGATTGTGTAGTTTTCCCATTCCTACCAATGTCGATCATCATTATCACTGAGTACAATATTAATCAAGACTAGATATGAAGTCACAATCCCTCAGAGACTACATGTCTATCGCCAGGTATCCAATTACTGTGTTAGAATTATTTAAAATATCATACTCCTTAAATTTGACACATTCAGAAATTGGTGGCTTATACCATGTACTTCAGTGTGATATATTTCCACAGGGACATTTTTTGTCTTTGTTTGACACCTTACAGACCAATATTCTCTGTCCATTTAATCTCATCAAACAATATTGTAGTTTGAAGATAAGTCCAGCTTATCTCTGACAAGGAAATGTGATATCTTTAATCTCCTGCCTGAGTTTATTCCTCTAATGATAAGTCGAGGCTAGGCCTTCATCGTCATTACTCATAATCACGAAAGGTGAGTTCATCAAGTACTATGGCAAAATAACACTGTTGCTACTCCAGCTGGGAATAATGTCATATATGGGAACATCAACCTCAGCCAGCTGCCACAAAAAGGGTTGAAACATATGGCTCACATATGGAAAGGGTTCGTCACTACTTGTTCGAAACAGATGCATATATTCTTTATCATTCTAGCTATTGTCATTTTATCCTTGGCAGGAAAAAAATGTCAATGTAGAAAATAAATACTTGGGCTCTATCACTTGCGCACGATATAGCCTACATTCATTTCAGAAGGTTTTTCATGTCTATCAAGGTCTCGTTTTTTGAACAACCAACTCATGCGCGAGTTGCACACCACGAAGGGCAACACCGCGGACTGTTGTGGTGTAAAGGTCCATTTCACAAATGTATTGTGAAAATATCATTGTCTGCCTGCTACCAACTGTGCACGGGGTTTATTCGTGCCCTAAAACACACAGGGTGTCAGTGTTTTAGGTTGACTTTGTCTGATGCCCACATAATTTATACTCACCCTTGAGATGAGTTGTCACTATACAGTATTATACACCCTGTAAACATAGACCTTACTAGGTCTATGCCTGTAAATACGTAAGCCAGTGGAGTATGAATTATTTATTATGCTGATTACGAGCGAATAGTCAATTATTGGCAAGTCTGTTCGTAAGGTGAGGAGGAAAAAACTGCTGGCCAATTTTCCCCCAAAACCTGTTTTCTTGGCTTTCGCACCGTCATTTATAATACGTTTGACGGTGTATCAATCAGGAAATGAAGTTCATTCATACTGGTCCGTCACGTAAACAAACCCATACAGGCCCTAGGGGTGCTCTAGAAATGCCAGCCCCTATTCATACTTCCCAGTTTCCAACAATAGCCATTCATTAGGCATGAGCTGGGTATTTTGATGCATATATTATACCGACTCATATATGTTTACAAACATTATTTTTATTGCCGCATTAAATAATTAGTTACCTGCCCTAATTTTGTTTGATATGGCCAGCAGTAAAACTCCTAGTAATTGGTGAAATTCGCTCGGCTATTAGTCGATCAATTCTTACTTTCCGAACCTGGACTTTTGCATTACGTATTAACGCGACACCGAAGGTCAAGCGTATGTTCAAGCAGCAATATTCCACGCCAGCCATGTATTACATGCCTAAAGATATCCCCTTAGCGATAATTCGTAATATGTTTTGCTCCATTGAAATCGCACCCAATGGGTCAAGCTCTACTTGCTAACACGTCACAAAATCTGTCGCCAAGCAAGCAGTACCAATTATACATACGTGGCTCCAATCCTCATCGAGAGGGGATGACCAATGAAAAGAAGAAAAGGTTCCTCCTTACAACCTAGCTCATCGCGTCTGGCCCTATAATGCTTTATAGCCGTCCTCTCTTTTATCGCCATGTAAAACTGGTAACCCAAAAGATCCGCATTCCGACAGAATAGTAACAAGTTGAACGCCCTCAAACTGCACCACATGCTGTTGCCAGGCGGAATCGGCTGCATGGGAAGGCTTGGGGGGTCCTCTTATTGTTCAGCGCAAGTGGAGCATGCCAAAGTCAAGACAATTATAGCGACATGCTACTATGTATACTGGTGGCATACCAGGTACTGGTGCACTGGAGTTCAAGAAGAGTTTATACCCCCAGCAACCACGTTCAAAACAACAATAATCACATGTGGGTAATATATGGTGGACAAATAAGTGTGCTAGTACACGTGTGTACTGGCACACATTTTTGTCCACCATATTACTCACATATTATTGTGGTAAATGGGGTGAACGCTTATATTATTAGCATTTGATGTTCAATGATATACATTATTACCTGTGTGTCCAGACCCTGCATGTTCAATGGACTGTGAATCAGTGCCCACATTACACATATTAAACCAATCGCTACTATTATTTTCAGACTATACCCACCCTTGTACCTTTTTCTTCAAAACGGGTTGCTGGAGTAAACAAAGCTCAACTTGTCCCCCTCCAACCCACCCTGCATGGGTACCAAACTTTGCACCAAAAACACTCAAAATGTATCAAAACAAACTACTTTTTTCTCTCTCTTTTATTCCTCGAGTTTATCACACAATTTTTTCCCACATTCGCACATGACGGGAACAATTAACTCAGAGATAAGCAATCCTTTTCGGACGGAGTTGCACACACACACACAAATCCAGTTCAATGTTCGGGAGTCCGCACCAAAGTTGGCAATATTGTTAATAAAATCTGTCATGAAAGGAACTGCACGGCTGAATATCGGCTTGTTGTCACCAGTCCATCCAAACGATCGGGAGGGTCCGCCTGGAATGTTGTAATAAATATTAGCAACCAGAAGGTTATCAAGTCGAACACTTCGTTTTTTTTTTATCCATCTTAAAAGCTGGTCATGCCCTTCATTTTCAAGGTTATCAGCAAGTCTTCAAGTCCATTTCACTACCTAACAATGTGTCTGCACACCCACGTCATAATATTAACGATAAAAGCCTGCAGGAAGCTACAGACAAATAATATCTAACTGCTACGCAGGCGCTTTGGCTCTCCAAGGACGTTTTACCCAACACAAACAAAGCACTTTCTCTTCAAGATAAAATGCGACAATGGCACTGGCTACTTACATCCTAAGGATATGAGCAATTTAATATATTTTATTATTTATTTATTATTAAAATTATAAACAATACCTGTAGTGTCACAGCCTGTAGTTGGCCCCAGGAGCAGATGTGTTCATTCCTTGTTGTTGTCAGCCTTACTCTCGGCCTTACTAGTGGTCTCCTTCCCTGATGAATTGCTGCCAGTTGATTCCTTCCTCTTTCTCTCAGTGTTCATCAACTTGGTGACTATCTTTCGGCTATGTCCACTCGGGTCGTGATGGTTGCTATGCTGGTCCACCTCCTTCTTGGACCTCATCTTACCGCTATGTCCAGTAAAGATGTGCTTGTCATGGTCAAAATTGTAATGCTCGTACTCATCGAAATGGCTCTCAGACATGGCTCCTTTTGTTGTCTCTCTCTGTAGACCTCTCTCTTGGCAATAAACTTGTTCCAGGTGCTGCTTCGGGCTTTTTAGACTCACTGTGTGAGGGGGCAGCTTGCCAGACCGTATGTGGCTAGCTGATATAGCGAGGTCGCTACATAGGCGGAGGGGATTCTGATTGGCCAGAGGCTTTTGTGGTGCAAGTGGGGGGCTACCATTGGACAGAAAAGTCATGTGTAACCTTTACTGTGGGTGACGAAGGACAGTCCGCAGTAATGTACAGAGTTACGTCATGTTTAGATGGGGTTGACATTATTTTTATGATGAGCGGTTGCAATATTTGTCACGTGATGTCTGGATACAGCAGATGGCGTTGCTTGCTTATACGTGAGGCATATGTGACGATATACAGGTTATATCGTGTGTACGTAGTAGCACGTGTGCTATGATAGATTGGAGAGTTTGGAGACAAATGATTTCGGAGTATTGGCCGTCCTTAGCCCCGATGTGAAGTTGGGTGCAAACGTGCAAAGACGTAATAAATTGAATGAAATTACCATACGCTAACTTTTTTCACGCCTCAAGTGAAGGTAGAATATTCTCTGCTAATTGTAACAATACATAAGTAATAAATAAATAGTAATAATTCTTATTGTTGCTATATTACACTATTAAAAAGTTTGAGACGTCTAGGAGCGGAAAATATGGTAAACAGAACCAATATCTTCGACTCACGATTTTTCTTCATATAGTTTGGTTTACCCCGTGCTGGACCATAAATATATTTATATAAATATCAGATATTTGAATTTGCCCATATTTTAATCTTTGGCTATGAGTCAGTTAACTTACATAGATATTAATATCCATGTGATTATTTATTGTCTGTTTACATTTTTTTTACGATTCATGCTTGGGACGTCAGAGGTCAACAAGGTTTTTCCATTTTGCCCAATTAAATCCCTAATTAAATCGCATTTCTTGATATGTACAAGTAGAAGCACAGCCAATGGCATGAGTAAGTCTCCAATAGTCATACAGCATAATTATGCTCAATAACAATAAGCAACTTTGATCCAAAATATAGACTACTAATAATTTCAGCTGACGTTACAGGCAGCCAATTAATCTGAGACTCCAGGTCGGGAAGTGTGATAAACAAAACGACGTCACTGGAGCACCGTTTATTGCTGATTTTAATACCCTGACATATGGGTCAGAAAATCTCACCCCCAACTGCAATGCACCACACTATAAAATTAAGAAACTCTTCTGAACACCGGTATCATGAACCACTATTTCTCAAGCACCAGCATGACATCTCAGAAAAATGAAGAAGACGCGCAGTGCCCTCCAGAGAGTCGTGACCACGGGTCGTGACCCAACCCTAGCAGTACATTTTATCGGTCAAACTGTGCAATCTCACCCAGTCTCAGGCCTTGGCTACCTACAATGCACTGTCAGCAGGAAAATGCCAGAGCAAATAATATTTTTGCGAGAAAAAATTCCCTGAGCTGTGCAAACAATTTCTACAGCGCCTCGCGGGGGCTATATAAGAAGGCGGTAAAACAATTTTGGGCACTATAAAAAAGTGCATAATGCGATCCTGAAGTGTAATGGCCGGCCACAGACTGAGGGGCTTCTTGCATGGCTGGAAGGCTGGAAAATTGGGACCACAACCGTGACCCATTTATAAATGAGCCACATGCACAGTATTATATCTTTGTGAATATTTTGTGAGGCGCATATGTAACTAATAAATATAAAAATTTAACTAAGTCATTTTGCATACTAGTAATATACAGGTATAAAAGCTAGACCAAAACTAACCCAGAAATTAAAGGAAGTCTGCTTGAGTAAATAATAACTAATTACAAATATTTATATTCCTGGAATGTGGGGAATACATTATGTCTAATTTTAGGCGGAAACATAATTTTAGTTGAAATTAAGCGGTTTCATGCCCAATGCGTTTGTGTTCTTTTGTTCAAACATTTATTACTGAACTGTGCACAAACACCTGATGTACGGCTAATTACCGCATCTATGGAATTATTGTGTACCAACTCACACATTGCCGACACGCACTAATGTTATGCCGAAGCATGACTCATGAATAATGTAGATATTGTATATTTTGCACTCGCGTCATAACTTTTTTTTAAACACTTGCAGGATAGCATGCACTTTGGGCTTCATCGCATGCATTGCATACCATGGCGGTATTCAGCTTCGCATGTGATACGTAGATCATGTGCACGTTTTATGTGCCTAGTACATAGTGACGTAGCCCTGCCATAAAAGTATCAAAGGCATTAAAACATTTTAACGCTTCATGTCCGAGAGAATGACGTGCTAATAAATATCTGCGGCTGGTCATGCCGATAATAAACCTGCTGCGTGCGATTGGCATGTAGTACTCCACTATTGCACCAACTTGCGCGTATGTATTCACACCATGTGTACTGTGTCATGTACTGTACTTCCCCGTACAACATTTGCAACATATTTCGCTAGAGCATGCAATTGCGGGAAATGCGGGCTGATCAGGAAATATGTCTCTAATCAGCTGCTCATAGTGGCATGCACAACAATGTTGCGAAACACTTCGTCAAAATGTGCAATATCTCTGACAGGATTCATATACCTGTAGATAGAGACTTGATAAGCAACCTAGAATATACATTACGGTACATACAGACACAGGTCAAAAGCAAGCGCGTCTAGGCCTTCCCGGCCAAGAGAGAGCAGACATCTTATCATGTCTTTGGCACAAATAGTTCACAGTTTTAAGGTAAATAAATTCAGATATCGAGTCATACTAAAAATGCTGCTGAAAACGCACAGTCAGGCTCCTTTTTACCCGCCAAACTTTGTGTATCATAATAAATCGATTGCCTTCCCTGTAAATTCCTGAGGTCCCAAGGGGCATCCTACAAAAATATTTTCAACTGCCCACTGCATATGACCACAATAACGACGGGCATTGATTGTCGGAAACGGGAGGAAACCCACGTGAATACGGAGAGAACCATCGCAACTAATTTCAGTTTGAGAAAAATCCTCCGTCCGATCCATGGACCGCGAACTCGTGACCTCCGAGGTGCGGCTTGTGGTCTTATCCCCCAAAAGTTTGAACAATGTTTTATTCGTACCGCGGTTTTAAAATCCCATGACGACACTACGTGCATACGTGCATCTGTACAGTACATTACACGTCATTCGTACAACACAACCCAATTTTACCTTAGGCCATGCTTTTACTTTCTAGATCTGATCCACCGTGATCTGGTCTTTTGCGGCATATGCCAATAACAATACGCTCATATATCGCCAGCCGCGCCAGCAAATTGCGCTGAGTGTCTGACACATGGTATCGGTGCTCCCTGCCCTGGTGCACTTACTTCATAAATCAGTGTGGATACTGCCCTCCTTCATTTCCTGTCGATGGTCGTCACAAATTCCTCCCTGAAACTTCCCCAAAAAAGCACAAACACTTCACAGGTGACACAGGAGCACATCGCGCCAAGTATCCGACATGTTTACAAGTTGCCAGATCAATTCGTCCGAAGACGTAACCTTCACCGGATCGAAACTAAATTAGTTAATGAATACACTTATGGAAGAATAAATAAATACATTGTTAATTAAATTTTATTTATGCGCATACTATTATTTACACATATTTAGCTTGTCGTAGTTTAATTGCAATCTGGCTACCTGAAATCAAGATGGCGGCTCACACGACGCAAAAAGCTACGCAAACAACGTGGTGAGATAATTGCAATCAGTTTTAACGAACTTAAATGTTCTGGATAGCGTGTACTAATTTATATTATTGCAGGATTGGCTGGTGAACACCCCCATCTAGGTTTTGCAAGCTTGGGAACGTGTTCCATCGACTGCTACGGTATTAATGTATTGAGCGTATTAATCCGTCATCATGCAAGTGCTGGAGGCCAACAATGTGAAGATTTACAACCTGAGTTCAGGGAAGTCCCTCCCCGATTGGTTGTCTGACCGCAAGCGAAGGAAGCTCCAGCAGCAGGATGTGGACATACGGAGACGCATTGAGCTCATCCAGGACTTTGAGATGCCTGGGGTCAGCTCTTGCGTGCAGTGCACCCCAGACGGGCAGTACATAATCGCCACCGGGATCTACAAGCCCAGGGTTCGGTGCTACGATGTCAACAACCTGTCCATGAAGTTTGAGCGATGTGTTGACTCGGAAGTTATCACCTTCCACCTACTTTCTCAGGACTATTCAAAGATGGTCTTCTTGCAGAATGATCGGTAGGTCTTGGTTTGGTGTAGGTACGTAGCGAAGCAGACGTGCTTGAGACATGGTCACAACAACAGGGCATGACCCTGCCTCATTTGTGATCTAGTCAAGTGCATACGTCATGCCTCAAGCACATTGGCTCCTCACAATCAGTGGTAAAAGGCACTTGTTGTAGCCCAGTTTATACATAGTTTATACACTAAAATGATTGCTTAGAATCCAAACAAGGCAAAAAAATTTATAAATTAATGCCTAATGCTTTATCAATTTCTTCAACCAAAATGAAAAATTGTTAATTGAAAGATGGCTGAATCACTCACAGACACTGCCAGTTTCTATTGTACTACTGTCACACGTACGATAAAGTGAAGATGATGGTGGCTGCTCATTTGTAATGTGCCATATGTTCACAAACCCTTTCATAACATTGCAGATATGTTGAGTTTCATAACCAGAATGGCCGATATCATACCCTACGGATCCCGAAATTTGGGCGAGACATGGCCTACCACTCTGCCTCCTGTGACTTGTACCTGGTTGGTGCCAGTCCAGAGGCCTACAGACTCAACCTGGAGCGAGGGCAGTTCCTTTCACCGCTTCAGACAAGTGCTTCAGCACTGAACACCTGTGCTGTGAACCCTGCTCACCAATTGTTCGTGTGTGGCACGGCTGAGGGCAAGATCGAAGCTTGGGATCCTCGGACTCATCGGAGGGCGGGTATCTTAGATTGTGTTGCTGGTGAACTTGCTGATATGGTGGACATGACGGAGTTACCTTCTGTGACCTCAGTTGCATTTAAAGATGGACTAATCCTCGGGGTTGGAATGTCAACTGGACACACAATGCTGTACGACATACGTGCATCATCACCTTTAATAATAAAGGACCACATGTATGGGCTGCCCATTAAGAACATGGCATTTCATCCCTCACAAAATCTGGTTCTGTCTATGGATGCACGTGTTTTAAAGTTGTGGGATCAGAACACTGGAAAAGCATTCACGTCAATTGAATCCCAAAGTGACTTAAACCACTTATGTCAGGTTCCAGATTCTGGACTCATTTTTATGGCCAACGAAGATCGCAAGATTTTGACTTATTACATCCCTTCTTTGGGTCCAGCCCCAAGGTGGTGCAGCTTTTTGGATAACTTAACAGAAGAACTAGAGGAATCTCATATCGACACAGTTTATGATGATTACAAATTTGTCACTCGCCATGAACTCGATGAACTTGGACTTTCCCATCTGGTGGGAACTGAGTTGCTGCGTGCTTACATGCATGGCTTCTTCCTCGATATGCGCCTTTATCGAAAGGCTAAAGCCATAGCTGATCCGTTCGACTTTGAAGCCTACAAAAAGAAGAAGATTAAGGAGAGGATTGAAGGAGAGAGACGTGGACGCATTCGGAAGGTGGAGGTTGAGCTGCCCAAAGTTAACAAAGAACTGGCTCGAAATCTTATGGAGCGGGAACAGGAGGGAATAGGAAAGAAAAAGAAGGAAGCTGCACAGCTGCTTAAGGATGACCGATTCAAAGCAATGTTTGAGAACCCAGACTTTGAGGTGGATCAAAACACACCAGAGTACCGTTTGCTACATGCCGCCAATGAAGCGAAAGGGAAAAAGAAGGGAAAGAGGGTAGAGATTGTGGAAAAACAGCCAGTACGAGAGGAGGAAGAGGAAGTAGAAGGGAAGCCTAGCTCGGAAGAAGATGAGGAAGACTCCAGTTCGGATTATGACCAAGAAACAATGGAGGAAATAAAGAAGAAACGCAAGTTAATTCGAAAAGAAGGAAAGGCCAAATATAAGGAGCCGAAGTTGTATGAGCTGCATGAAAACCAGAGTCTGGTAAGAATTGCTCTTTGTATTTAATTGAAAATGTATGAAATTAACTGCTGTATTTTTCTTAAATGTATGTTGCTCGGAATTGAATTTTTTGAACCATTAATTAATTAGACCTGGTTCTGACTACCGACATTTACTGTCGTAAAGAATAATTTAAAACCAGTTCTCAGTGATAAATTTGACCATCTGCAAAGTTTGGCCTTGAACTGTTATTACTGTACTCACATTTCTTGGTTCCTCCTGTTATTTCAGGCATCCAGAAAGAAGAGTAAAGTGAGTTTAGGTGAGCGGCTGAAAGCAGAAGTAGGTGAAGCCAGTGATGTCATAGCATCGACATCTGGGGATCGCGAGATGACGTTTGAGTTGCAGAAGAAGGGAAGGAGTCGAGACCTGGAGGAAGCCGCCAGGCAGCATCGCCTGGAAAGGAAGAAGGTTCGACGTTCTGCTGGAGCACTTTTGGGAAGGCCCAAGACATTAAGAGGACGAAGAAGATTCTAGTAACATGACTTTTTTTTTAAATACAAAAAACCTTTAATAAATTTCTCTCCTGTTGAAAATAAACATATTTTCTGTCAGTAGAAGTTGCTTTTACCTGAATAGATGAATTTTCTCTCTCCAGTATAGCCTGGCATATGACTTCAATATGTGCCAGTGCTTACAGTGACTGGTGAAGGAGGCACCTTCAGTAGTAAATATCTAATAAATGCCAGTCCTCCTATGAGTGAGTACTTCTCACAAGTTTACAGCACATGCACTTGGGCTTCCCTGCTGCAGCATATAAAAGTTACATTTTAAAAGTTGTGCAGGCTTGTAGTCGGTTGCTGTATGCTAATAGCATATTCTCAGGTGGTTTTCACCAACCTAGACGCATGCAAAAATATGCAGGCTGCCATTTTTAAAAAATGGTCACAATTATTACAGGACTAGCACTGAGCGTCATGTCTTCATAACGATGTGGTAATTCCCTTTCCGTTTTCTTCTGATAATGTCAGCTCAGTTATCAGAAGTGCTCGTTGCTTTTCTGTTTGTGGCGTCAAATTGGCTGTAAGACCCAGCTTTATTACCTGTTCAGAGAAATATAGGAACATATATTATGGTATGACTGTTTCATGAAGAGGAATGGGAGGAACATTTACCTCCCGCAAGCTTCCGGGTGTTGTGCAAATGTAGTATATGGCATATCCAGGTATCCACATCATGGACGTAGAACTGAGTAAGAATCCAAGCATTTCTCCCCACCAGGGATATTGGTAGTCTCGTCCGTAGCGAATGGGCTCGTATTTAACGAAGTAAAACAAGAAAATAAACTGCAAAAAAATCATGAATCTTTCCACTGCCATGTAGCCAATGCCATGATCAAGTAGCCATGACGCGTCATTTCCATACCACCATAAATGCTGGAGCTGCAAACATCCAACAAAAAACGAGTAACTTTGGAGGCTTCTTCCCCAACATGCTTTCTATGCATTTAGAGAACTGTTTTGGTCCAAAAATCCACATGATTCCAATGGTCTGGAAAAAGCAGGCCCACAGGAGTGACATCCCGCTTGCTCCGTAAAAATCAAAGAGTTGGAATATGTACACGCCACCCTGAAAGTAACGGCAAGTCACGCAATGTGTGCAACTACACATTATGCAGTCTAGAGTCTTACTTCTGTGACCATTGGCAGTGCAAGGAGCAACATGACGATGCACACTGCCAGAGTGAACTTTGGCCTGTGAGCCTGGAGCTTATCGGACCAGTTGTCCACCATACCTATCACGAAGGATTCCACCCCGCAAAACTGGCTGTCGATGCCCAGTGTCTACGAGGAATAGCTCTTGGAACACAAAACAAATCATTTTGCAATCCCCAGCAGAGAGCCTTACCAGCAACATAAGAAAGAAGAGTGCGGCCCAAACCACGGCTCCAGGCAACTGCAACACCACTTCAGGGTAGACCAAAAAGGCCAATCCAGGTCCACTTGCAACCACATTGCCCACGCTTACTCCAGCCCGATGGGCCATGTGACCCAAAACGCTGAAGGTCAGCAAGCTGGCCAGCAGCGAAGTCGTGGTGTTCACGCAGCACACAATAATGGAATCGCTGCGATAGGGAGACATTATTACACGGGAATGTCCCAACATGTTTCCAACATTTCAGCTCGCAGGTTACACCCATCATTTGGTACAATTTAGTAAAGCCGCAGAGGGATAGCTGTAATCATAGGCTGTAAAAGTTCATAAATATTGTTGCTTAAAATTGGCCTGGTATTTGGCAAAAAAAAGATAAATATATTATTATGTGATGTAAGCTCACAGTCTGATTTTCCAAATGTATTCCAACTGTTTCAGTTAATTGTATGGGACTAATCTGCTTATTTTTCAGAAGTTCATTTTTTTATTTTTTTTTATTTTTACAACATTTTCAGCAGTTAAGAATATTAGCTAAAAGGTATATGAAATTGAACTTGCATCTTTTTACAGCACCGCACTATGCGTCTAGCATCCTAAGGTCAACCGTTAACTACAGATGGATCCAAAAACTATTATTTACCGGAAACAATTGTGGTGAAACTTGTTGTATGATCCCAAAGCCAGCAGCGTCCCTATTCCAACTCCATATGAAAAAAATATCTGAGTCCCACCATCAACCCAAGGCTGAGCGGTCAACAAAATGCTCCAGTCCGGGGTCACCATAAATGCAAGCCCTGCAGAGACAAAAGCAGGTTAAACACATGTAGTTTACAATTCCCAGAAGCAGTGAAAGTGAGGAACATCTGAAGCCGTAAAATAATCAACTTTGCTTTCTGCATCTCATATCAGTCCTTTTTCTCCATAGAGACAATGTACTATACATTCCTAGATATTTTTTTAAAAGAAATTTGTACAAACTGCAACTGCGGAAGTTGTACACATTGAAACTGATTAAGCAACACTGCGAAATATAAAGCCCAATAAAGCACTTACATGCTTTCTGATTCCACCAATTGTCGGCCCTTTTTGTGAGGCACATATACAATATCTATAAGGAAATCAATGATCTTGAACTCCTCCAGTGTGAAATGGAATCGTTCATCCGAGTCCAAGTTACTCTCATTTCCACTTTTGTTTTTACCCTCACCATCGCCTCTCTCGATCGGCCCGATTTTGTAGACATGTCGGTATAAAAGAAAGCCGGATTCACTTTCCTCAGCAGAAGTACACATCAAGCAGATCGAGAAGGGCTACAGACTTTAATCTTCCAGACTACCATGAACAAGCTTGTGGTAAGTATGAGAAATCAACAAAAAAGCCTTATCTGCATTTACTTAATGGTTATTATGTTGGCAGATTTTTCTGGTGCTGACCACTGCTGTCGTGCTGCTCACTTTGGAGGTCAGTGCAGGAGGAGGTCACAAGAAGGGCAAGGTGGAGTACAAGTACAGCTTTGGCATCAAGGGAGAGGAGAAGTACCATACCAAGAAGGGCAAGGGTGACACCAAGGCATACGGATACGCACATGTCAAGGGAGAGGTACGGAGCATATATGGTCGGTGACAATACAGTGAGCTAACATTTGCTTCTTTCAGCATAAACACGAGCATGTGGAACCAGTGATCGTGGAGATCAAGAAGAAACATCACGACGATGATTAGTACCACAGCCAAGCTCTTCTAGTCTTTCCCTCCAATAAAAAATCGCTTATTTTTTATAATATATTCTGGTGCTAAATAAATATTATGCCACCCTGTATGCAAGTGTTTCACTTTCGATACCACGACATACAATACTGTAGTAACATTCTCTTGAAAATTTAAACGACAAGCTACATGCAAGGTTACATGTGAACGAATTAAATTTAAATTGTAGCAAACTTATCAGAATATTACAGTCACCTTGATGAATGTTGGCCTACCTTCTTACAGGTGTCCCAATGACACACAACAATGCCTGATGATGAATAGGTCTATTTTCAGTTATTATAAACGGGACATGTTACCACATTTTTAGCAGCATATGATTGGAGGCAACCACAATCAACAATAAACTGCACCAAATCAGAAACAATAACATTGGCGACAGAAATGTGAGCATTATTCAGGGTACACTGAATGACCTGGAACCTCCCACAGAGAGTACTGTTGTTTTCGTTCAAAACCATTCACAAAAGAAAGTGAAAGATTGAACTCCTTGAACCTATGGAGTAAAAGCAAAAGAGGTTTTGCTCGAAGAAAGTTGATCTGCAATTACAGGCTGGACCTGCTAAGTCGCTAATACGCATTTACTGTGAACTGTCTGTCAAACTATATGATAGATACCAAAGAATGAGGCTACCAAAGGTCAGGCTTCTTTCCTGTCGTTGCCATGGCACGTTCTCTTTAGCGCATAATTTAATTTTTTTGTGCATATAGCGTGATGGATGCAGCCCTAGTAAGTGACCTGGGGGTTTGCCAATTCTTTGAGGAAGTTCGGATGATTAATTGATTGATGGGATGGGCGTGATCGGATCATAAGATATGCAAATCAATGTGTACATAAGGCAGGCCCATTGTGATTCAATTGTAGGTTCATGGTATAGGGAGTGTGAAGTAGTTGATTTACAAGTATAGGACTGGTCGTTATCCATGGTTATAAATTAAGCAGGTTAATCCAATTACGACCATTTATGCGAATTTATTGGAAGGCTGGTTTGCATGCAGCGTAAGAAAAAATGCACATGTTGATAAAGAAACTGCAGCAGTTACAGCAACTGTTACTGTCAGTGGATCTGATGAAAGTGCAGAACAATTTTATGCATTCTGAGAGTCATGATACGGAACACATGAGTCTATAAACTTTAACCAGAATGATTCAATTATATTTCTATGACTTCAATATTTTATCCGATTTTATCCTGTCCAGTTAGCCTACACCATAACAACAGTATCAGCTAAGCTGATCATGACTACACTACTGTACCAGTCGGACTCGGTCAAATAATATGCTTATTCTCTCCGTCGGATCTTTGCCCTACCTGATAATATCGCTTATGTCTCTCACCACCTGAGTGTGGCAGGAGTGTGCAGAGGAAGTGTGCACCATCTATACGTGACGAATAGTACTAAGTGGTAAATCGGAGGTGCATTTCATCAAAGTTGTTTGATTGTCACTGTCATACTGATCATGCCGAATTTTGGCTTATCAATATAAATCACCAATATCAAAAAATTCATACTCATCACCTCTTAAGAACTTTCCTGAGACATTGTTCCTTATTGCAGGAAGTTACCCCTAGTTACGTAATCTTCACGTATTTTAGTCGGTTACGTCGTCTTATGGGGCCGTCACTATAGCAAAATGGTTTAGTGCACTAATAAAAGCCAGAATTTTTTGGGGTCCAAACTGCTGTGGAACCATGATGGGTGAAAGCTGTCCAGCCCCTCCCATCAGCCATCATCCCAAAAATTCGCACCTTTTCTCCGGAAGTATTGTACACCAACAGCTTCTGGTGTACTGTCGATATACACCTCTCCCCTCTGACTATAAAAGCTTGTGGAGCTGAGGTTCCTGGCATCATCACCCTTTGGGACAGCTTGTCATCACAACCTCAACTGAAAGCTCCTCAACCACTGAAGACAATGAGCAAGCTTGTGGTAAGTTGCAGCATCATTTTAATTGTTGGGCAGACATTGTTGTGATGCATTGTGTTGTAGATTGCACTTGCGGTTGTTTCGTTCGTGGCCGTTGTGTGGGCCAGTGGAGATCACGAGGACAAGTACGACTACAAATGGGGCACAAAGATCTCGGGTCATTACCACGACAAGAAGCACAAGGGTCATGCTGAAGCGTACGGGAAGGTCCACGTCAAAGGAGAGGTAAGTTTGTCTTTGGGTCGTTGGTGTTGTACTACAACGTACGACAACGTTGGACACTCTCTGATTTTGTGAACTCTACAGGACAGTCACAAGAAGGCGGAACCGGTCATCGTCCACGTTGAGAAGAAGAAGAAGAAGCATCACCACGACGACGATGGAGGCGACGACGGTGGAGACGAAGGTGGCGACGACGACGAGGGCGACGATTAGGCTTTCTGGCACCATGACAACGAGAGGTGAAGACGACGAAGGTGGCAACGACATCCAAACGGGGGACAAAATAATATTGCTCAAATATCATAACAATCGCAAATAAATGATCATGATTATGCATCCCCCTTCACCAAAACTTTGCCGTTTTCTTTCCTCCCGAACTATGCTTTCTGATATACTGGAAATTGGTAGATGTGACACATACATCGGTCATAATAGAAGGGAAGCAAATTATCTGCGACGGTCACGCGCCTTTTCACAAAATGAAAGTGACCATTTGATCACTCTCGTACAACAATTTTGCAATGGAAACATATCCGTTACGTATATATAAGAAGCCAGGACAAGCACACCCTTAAAGTCATACAGACCACGACACGACGATGGCAAAGACTGTGGTAGGTGTGTCACTTACTTAGTATATAGAGATACATGGTGATTGAGAAGATGTTACGAATTGTTCACTCCAGCAACTAATTTTAAAAGATGCAACCAGTGACCTGATTACTGATTGAAACAGGTTGCTACGTTTACTTAATATTAGTCATAATATTAAGTTATATTTATTGTTTACCTGTTTGTTAAAATTGGCATGTTTATTTTTAGCAGTACTTTCAGTATTTAATTTCTATTAATTACGAAAGAGTGGAATGGCAATATGTTGTGGATTTAATTCATATTACCCATTCTCAATTCATGCAAAAGCTCAAAGTTGTGGTTAGTTATAACACTCAAGAAGTAAATAGAAATAACTTCAATATTTCAATTAATTATGCTCATTTCGATCAGGTTATCTATGAGTTTAATTTCACTTAAATTGAGTTCATTTTAGGTAAAAAATTGATTGCTGGAGTGAACAATCCAATTTTCTTCTCCTATATTATTGGGGACAGTCTAGTGATGACGATATTGTTACATTCCCAGATATATGTTATTCTCCTGGCTTCAGTAATCGTTTTGTGCAACTGCGGGTATCCTGGTGTCCACACCAGCAAAGTGAAGTACGAGTACTCATATGGCACCAAAGTGGAGGAGCAGCACCATGGGAAGCCGAAGGAGGGAGGGTACAGCTACACTCATGTCAAAGGAAAGGTAATCAGAGTAACACACTGCTACGCCCTCATTAGCAACACCTCTCCAAATGCAAACGACACACTTATTTCCTGATTACCTGTAATTTATGGCTAGCACTCTTGGTACTATCGGTTCTAGGGGGAAACCCGAAAAAAAAAAGTTGAGTCGAAGTAAATACAGTGATTAGTAAAATTACCGGTTATGATAGCAAAGCACGGACGGATATTCCGGCTCATTAACGACAAGAAAAAGTTGAATAACTGGTTGGATATGGAGTGAAACCTTCATTCCCTAGCCCAAAAGAAGAAAATAACGTTACGATCCATTTTTCAGACCGAAGATCATTATGTGGAGCCTATCGTGATCACGCTTCATCAACCTCACCACCATCAACACTTCAGAGGTTACTGACACCTTCAATCGCTCCCACCTGTATGATATCAAGCAAATAAAACGTGTATATACCAAAGTGAAAACGTCTTTCTCTAAATGTACTCCAATCACACTCTAACTTAGACCTGGTTTCATGTTCCCCCAAAGGAAAATCATTGTGTTTGATTGCCTAGTGTGCATAATTAATTTTCCTTAATTTTCGTTCGTACAACGGGCCCTTAGAATGTTCACAAATAAATTTAATGATATGAAATTATATTTCTTTATATCGTATTTTTTTAAACAGAGCAGACACTATGTTGTGCATCAAATAGACTTTTTTTGAAACAAAACGACAATCGAAAAAACCCAAAAAAGGGCCCGCGATATCAACCTGAAGAACATAAATCACCAGGAGAAAAGGATAATTAAATTATTTCAATAAAAAGTAGGCTACCGTACAAATATTCCAATTCTAAAAAATTATGCATAAAAATTTAAACTACACTTCAAAACATAATAATTCACTATGGTCCGGTTGCATAGCCTGTAGTAAAATATTCAGACTGGAAAGGAGCCAGAAGAGTTTGTTGAAGTTGTCAATAACGTTTCAATATTAATTACTGAAAACAATTAATGTCAAACTCTCCTGGCTATTATCCAGCTCAAAATTTTACCACAGGTGCAACAGGGCCTTAAATCACTAAAAAATTCATGCATCTCATAATTAACGAGCCATATCCTTTTGTTGATGTTAATATGAGATTTAATGTTTTCGTTTAAAAAAATTGAGACGATATTGAATTTCACTTCAATTCCAAAAAAAATTTGAGCGACATGGTACATAGTCATGATTCGTATTAGAGATGATTAGAGAGTTATTTACCACCATTAAAAAAATCTATAACGTGCACTGAGGTCACCCCCTATAAAACAAAGTGAAAACCCTTGGTTCATTTCTTCCTAACGAATCACCCCCATCCTTATGGGTCACTGGTGACCAATGTTCCTTTCGAGTACAACGACCAACCTCCTTGTGCTTGCAGCTAGGGAATGACCCGGATAATACTACGTTTTTATAAAGCACAAGTGGAGTAAAAAAGAAGCAAATTTCTTCTTTCTTCTTCTACACCACAACCTCTCCCAGCCCAATTCCCAACTGGAGGTGCCGGCAGCCGTGAAAGGTTTCCTGCCCATCAACCTTTATCTCTATCAGAGAGAGAAACGGTGTGCTGCAACCCGTGCAAGAAAGGTGCAGGATATATAAGAAGCCGGTCAAACCACAATCAGCACACACTCAAGCTTCGACCACTCCCAAAGGCAGAAGACATCGACAATGGGCAAGTCTGTGGTGTTGCTGCTGTTGGCCAGTCTGGTCGCCTTGACCTTAGCTGGAGACCACGGAGGAGGAGACTCCAAGTTCGAGTACCAGTTTGGACACAAGGTGGAGGGACACTTTGAGGACAAGCATCATAAGGGGTATGCGTCTGGATACGGACACACGCACGTCAAAGGAGAGGTACGGATGCACATTGTTCATGTATAATGTACCTGATGTTCGCACAGGTCTACTGGTTTTTCCCAAACGAGCTACGCATGTACCGTTGGTAGCCTGATTTTATTTCAAGGATACTGGCACCTGTTGTATGGCCTTCACGACATACAATCTGGTTTAACAAAGAGTCAGTTCCTGGTAGTCAGATGGCTTCCGGAGCTCGTTCGTTTGGGTTCACGTTTGGTCGATGTGGTTAGGATACACCAATCAACCAATAACTACAATTTCCAAAAGATTTGAGTGTGGACCCGGCTGTTTCTAATCTCAGTTTTGATTGTTTCAGTCGAGCCACGTGGCTGTTGAACCTGTGATTGTCCACGGCCATGACCATCACGGGGGTGGTGGAGGCAGTGGTGGTCATGGCGGTGGTGGCGGTGGTGGAGGCGGTCATGGTGGTGGCCATGGCGGCTGGGGGGTTTTTGACGGAGGCGACCATTACTGGTGAGCATACATGTTTAGTGGATATTCATGGATCAGGACAAGTATCGCCGCCTGGCGGAGCGTTTCACTTGCTTCATGTAAAGGAAAAGCTCCGCAAGGCGGCGATACTTGTGGGTATCCATGTATTTCCACCACTGCACTGTACAGGTTGGTTCAAACGGACGTGGTTGTGGTTGGGGATCAACCAATCAGCAATTTCGATCCGTGTGAACCCAATTAACACGTCAATTACATAACATCCTAATTGTACATTTCAGAGTTCACCATCATTCGTAGAAGCTTCTAATCCAATTTTCTTCAAATGCCGCCAAAGAGTTGTACGTGTGGATGTGGTTATTAATAAATGTTGATTTTTACACCTATTTTGTTGTTTGCTAACTTACCTTCAGATGCTCCCTCTAATGTTACACCTCTAATTAGCAGTATTACGATCGGGACGTATGGGAATATCGCGCTGAACCAAATTATCTGTAAGAAATTACAAATTGTTAGGTACCTGCACTTGACAAAAAAAATGTAACTGCAATTTGGTGCTAAGTACTGAACCTTTGCGCTGTGATGAATTCCTTTCCAGACGACAAAATACACGATAATCCAAGCTAGGATCAAAAATCCAGCCAGATGCCATTGAACTTCGCCAATTTCAGTCAGTCCAGAAGACATTCCTAACACTCTTCGCCTGCGAAAAACACACGGTGTTATTAAACCACTTGTTGTGACAAGCATTGAATGGTTCAATGATAGATACTTGCTCCCAAAATTCTTCGATGGGCGACCTAAAGTCTGACGAAGTTCCATTTGCGTGTTCATTGTGCAGAAGAGTACTGTTGAAATCTTGGCATCTGGGTGTGTTCCACGTGTTGTCTGAAATAAATATGTATTATTGCTTAATTACTGTGGGTACTATTATAGTGCGCAACTTACTGCAATGAGCCCAAGGAAGGGCTGGCACGCGTGTAAAAGTACACATCAAGTAGTATAAAGTCCAGGCGACAATTACGATGTAATACACATCTTCTAGGAACACCATTGTTAAAGATGCGTATCCCACACCTGTAATATTCAACGCTGTTATTATTGTTGGTTTCTTTTTAGTGTTATTCGAAGCTTACCTTTGAGAATGGGGCAGAATTGCCCCATGACGCTCATTCCAGAAACACCAAGGTATTGGCCCATGGAAACCTCCAGGAAAAATAGTGGTATTCCACAGGTGAACATGGATATCATGTATGGTATCAGGAACGCACCTTTTTGGAGATAAAAATTATGCGGTCAGTTTTTGTCAAATAACTAATTTGCCACATTTTAAGCAGATTCGCATGTCAGTATTGCTCATTGCAGTGCATGTCTAGTCCAAAATATACCCATGCAATGCAGCATGATATTACGCAAAAAAAACTACGTACCGTTAAAAAGTGGTGGTGAAGGTCATAAAATTACTTCAAATACAGTAAATGAATTATTCATCAAAATGCTGATCCGTTTTGAACATGAAATTCCCACATAATTATTTTTTAACAAAAATATACCTTCAGAGGGATTTTTTCTCTCTCTCTATAGGCCTACTGTAGCTTCTTGGTCACAATCAAACCAAGGCAATGGTAAGCTTATAATAAAACCTGCAAATTGCACACACCCGTCCAAATGAGAGACAATTTCCATAAATTGTCACGATATGGAGAATGCATTTCAAGTAGACATAAATTACTGGATATTATATTACAGAATGTCAAAAAAATTTATCCAATAGTGGCTTATACGATGACTCAAGTTGAACGTTATGAAGAAGAGCACCTTGACATTGACAGAATGCTGTGAATAGCATGCAGGATACAATTGTCAATTTTTTTTTTACTGTACAGCGTCACAATATTTTACAATACAATCTGCGAGGTTTTTACTGCTTGAAAACCATAGAAGCTAGCTGACTATTCCTGGCACCCATAATCGCCCCACATTTGTCAATGCCATACCCCCTTTTTTTAAAGGACCCACTTAACGTGACCGGAAATGGTCTAAGTAATCTTGCACCAGATTTTTCCGGGTGATTGTGGTCATGCACAATGAGCCTCAGTCATGCACAACAACTCATCTACTCCTCCCACAGCACCCCCCACTGAATTCTCCTTGTCATGTTACCTTGCTCACACATGCTCATGCAAATCATATCTGATATTATCATAACCAAGTATACTCCGATTTTTTTAACGTTTCAAATGATTGTTGTCGGATAAAAATATGTATTTTTCCAATTTTCTGGAAAAAAATAGCAACAACTTACCCAATAGAATGGTGATTCAAAATTAGTTTAAAATATTAATTTTAACAAATTAGTAAATATACTGACCTCCCCCGTTCTTGTAGCAAAGGTATGGAAATCTCCAAACGTTGCCCAAACCAATGGCCATGGCCACACAAGAAAATATAAAGTCGAATCTGTGGTTCCAGCTGCCTCTTTCAACTGGCATCTTTTCAGCAACCATTGTTGGTTCCTTGGCTGCTACTGATCCGGATATTGTGGACACAGGAGGTCCGTTGGACACCTTCAGCTCCATGATGGAACCTGAACAGCAGTACAGAGGTCAGAGGATGACCTGTGGCATTGGTGACAATTATTTGACAGAGGGACTGTGACGAAACCGAGGATGGCAATTGTCACACCCTCAATCAATGATCAATCATAAAATGTCCTCCTCCTTATCCGGAGTCGTTTAAACAACGTTCATGTTACGCATACACACACTGAACTATAGGATGAGGAATTAAGAGGCGGAAGATGCCCAACAATGGGCAAGGCTGTTGCAATAACAGACAGGTGGTCAAGTCCTGAATTTTTTGGAGCCATCATGAATATTCTAAGGTGCATGTGCAGTGTTGTCTACTGTTACCGACAGATACAGGGTGTTCCCCTGCCCAAGGCGACCATCCGAAGAAGAGGAAGCAGCGATTGGATTGTTGTCATGCAAAAATGGTACTTTTAAACAATTTTGAAACACCCTGTACCTGACATTACCAGTGGCTCACCGCAATGACCTTAGGAAAGATAATGACCCCAATAACGACCACCTGTCCGTGACAATGGACTCTGATTGCAACGAGTCATTTTGCTTTTGATGAGCAACATCCTGCATTATTATTTTATGAAGTTAACCGGTCATTTCAATATCAAACTGTCGTCAATATAATTGGCACCGCCTGTGAGACTGTCCGGTTTTAACGGGTTCCATTGACCTCTCACGCACTTTGCTTGTGATGGGATACCCATCATGAACCCCGCCAAAAAATAACATGATATCCCTGACCCTGATAACGGATTCCAATAATGATAAGACAGGTGTAATCAATGTGTAAACATACGCATTTAAATTTAACTTTGATTAAAATGTGCGGATATGCCATACGCACAATACTGCGGAGATTCCTAAGAAACTCACAGATGCACAGGTAAGTTGCAAGTGAGTTTGTTGCAAATTCACGTGACTAATATTATACTTAAATGATTCGACATAACACGTGTGTCAATATGTACTTTTTCTAAGCAACATATGTGACTTCCCACATGTCCATATGTATATTGATCTGTAATCACCCGACTCACCTGTGCTCACCGATGTCTTCACACACACACACACACTTGTTACACACCCACGCAGATGCTATGTAAATACGTTTCCTATCACTGTGACCCTCACGCACTATGCGTAACACATCCCTAGGCACTTGATGCCATGTCAAAAAAGAAGTCCGGCAATCGCGCCTCTGCCAATCAGAAAAAACGTCAAAAAACATCACTATCAAATGTCTTGTTCCGATTATATGGATTATTTCTTATTGAATGTACGAGAAGCACGAGACATTTGATTTTAGTATGAGATTCAATAAATTTCGTGATTTGCAATATTTCGTTGATTCATATGATTCAGTTAATCACTTAAAGTGCGAGTACACCACACATACTGCGGTTACTTCGGATATGTGGATTATTTATGAAGAATTTATTAAGGAATTCCTGAAATATTATGCTACCTAGATAAAAAATTAACAAGAGTTTATCGTATTTATGGAATTGATTCCCCATCAATTTATGAAAATGTCGCATTGAAATATCTACCTTCGTTTTAATTGTTGGCACCAAATTACTGGGATGACATCGGAAGTTGCGTCCTTGAAAGTACAGTACATCAGGAAAAGGTGTAACACACACTCACCTGCGGCTGACGACTGAATGAACCAGCCTCTCTGCTCTTTTTTTTTTTTTCATTTGCTTTAAAATAAGTTATCTGAACGTGCCGTACAATGGGTGCGCATGACTATGCGCAGTCGGATCCGACTCGCATGTGAATATATAATATCCAAGGGAGGAAGACGAGCCCAAAAATAAATATCGTACTTTTCTTATTCACGTCCTTGATTAAATTATACAACAAAAAAAACACACGATATGTACATTACACCTTAGTCACTTTTGGAATGCAAATGTCCCAACATGAGTTATCACAGTCACGAATGTTTCGACTAGAGCATGCACGAAAAAAATCAGGCAAGGTCAGTGGTACGTCATAGACTCAATGACCACAGCACCATCACCCAGAGGATGCCTCTCTGATGTTTGATGAGCCATCCTTGGTTTGGCATCACCAGAGATGGGTCTCTGTGGCACCAGGTGTCTAGGAATATGTAGGAGAGCTCTGAGTAGATCTTCTCTGTGCCTTCACCACATGAGTTGAGGGTGCCACTATTCAGGAGGCACTTTCGCTGGTAGTCCAAGGCGCTGAAGATGCAACAATGATAATAGTAAAACAACAATGAGGATTCCAGGATTTGATAAGGTGGCTGTAGGCAAGTTGTGTGTTTCCTTTACATAAGACAAGGCCTTTCACATAGGGACAGGACAGTCATTGTCCGAAACATTATTTTGTTACCAACTAGGGTTAAAATTACAGTTACTTACTTGCAGACTTCTGGTCCTACTTCTAACCTAAGTATTTGTTGCCAAATGTTAAGTTGTATATTGTTGTGAGCACATGTGTTGATTCGTATCTGCTCCACGCAAGCTACAGATCGCAGCATCACTGAAAATAGATACGTCACTAAAATAAGAGGTACCGGTGATTGACCCAGCTGTGACCTTCTTAATATTGGGGTTACACAAATAGATCACATCCTCCCATAAAATCGGCATAAATACCTAAAAATCGTTCTCGAAGTTGACTGCACATCCATTTGTGAGTCAAGTTGAGGCTGTGGACCAGATGTCGCAACCGGAAGAAGTCTTCGTTGTAGACACAGGTTGGAAGCAGTTCGGTGAAGCAGACAAGCATGTCTCGAAGCCTCCTGCAAAGAGGGTGAGGAGTTAAAGAATACAGACCTCCTTTTGATAAACAAATATTGAGGGGGGTGGACTTACTCGCAGTTGTTTTCTAATTCAGGACCGTCCAACATCAAAGTCCTCTTTTCGCCATACGACCTGTTAAAAAATAATGTGGCTAGGTGTGACTGTCAGTTACAGCTTTAATGGCTGCAAATTAATCGGACTCTAATTAATTGGAAAGGGGCAGGAAACCGCTGAAAGTCAGTTGACACGCGAATTTCACCTCAGCAGTTTCCGCAGGAGTTAATTACTCTGCGGGGAAAGTCAATGGACTGCACATGTTTCTTTTTGTCCACACTGCAATGCATATCAATAATCATGATCATCAACGTCGCGACATTTCCCTATAAAAAGGTGTACTCAGCTATGAAGCGACGCAAATTAATTTTTTTAAAGAAAAAGGTCAGGCACATTATACACACAAAAGATCTTAAAATATCCACCAACTTATAAGGAAGATATCTCGAAATAATATGCTCGTAAACTATAGTAAACATAATAGTAAACAAGTTCTGATTCACTTCCTGAACATCTTCACAACATTAATTTAATGTTTGTGAAAATGTTCAGAAAAAATGTAGTATCAGTATGTGAAGGAGATAAATTTTCTCCTCCACATACTGATGTTACAATTTTTTTCTGAACATTTTCACAAACATATGTTCATAAACATTTCAAAAAATATTGTGCTGTATCAGTATGTGAAGGATAAAAATTTTCTCCTTCACATACTGATACAGCACAATATTTTTTTTTGAAATGGCAGTTTTAGGGCCATACATATTTCCTGTCTTGTCAGTTTATCTCTTGTTTTTCACACATTATAAAAAGGCGTATCCCCCCCCATAACATGACACCTCTTGATCATTACCCGAGTTGATTCTGTTTTTTGGCCTCCAGTTCATGATAAACGACGGCCTCGATTGCAGAGAAGTCCCTCTCCAAGTAAATGTGCAGGCAAACGCCCACCTCCTTATCATCCTTGTTACACCCATGCACCTGTAAACCTATAGAAAAAAAATCGAGGGTAAACAAGTTCACTCTCCTACTAAAATGATTGTACATACTTGTCAGCACCAGTAGGAAAACCGACAGCACTTTCATCGCGTGTCACGAAGGGCGTTTCCTGGGAAGAAAAAAAAAACATAAGACAGGTTGCAATTTCACTGGGACCGGTTCTTAGAACGTACCCTGCATGTTCAATACACATATGAAGGACACTAGCTAATCAAATAGGCCATGGTCGCCTATACGTACCCTAAGCTGATCTAACCGGCGACTACCACTTTAACCCCTACTGTGTGGTACCATGCTCCTTGAGTAGCCTCTCCTTCCGTTTCCTCCATGTATCCGGAGACTGACTTCCCCGAAAAACCGATAAAAGCTGTACGCACTTCCCCTATATGCTGCTCTGTGTAATATCTGGTGTGGAGTGGAGCATTTTTTTCTGGTATGGTGGGGGGGAGTCAACAGAGAGACAAACAAGAGTTGGGGGGGTTTGTTCGGATCGATGATGACCTCGCGTGTTGGGATGGACATGTGCCAGATGCTGGCTGGAGTTGGAGGAAGGTGGTGGTCAAGGTTGGTTGAGGTAGGCCATCAGGATGAAGGTGTTGAAGGTGGATAAAAAGTCAAGGGCAATAACGTCATGTATCGGGAAATGCGTTGTCAGTTTTTTTTCTTTCTTCCGAAAAGGTATGTGAAGAAAGCCACTATCAAGGAACTAAAAATCACATATGCACTTTCGGTTTGGAAGTGCAATATTATGTAAGAGATATTGTGGAATTGAATCAAAATTAGTGTACTGTCAAAAGAGCAATTTCATATTGAGGGTATATTCAACCTCTGATCGAGCAAAATGGGACCTGTTGCACTGGTGCGGTGCCAAGAAACATTTTTTTGGCTTGAAATGTTGCGATCATTTTAATTGCTGTCACCAATAAACTACCATTGCACTTTTTTGCCGGAAAATGTCTTTTGGCTCCTGTTAGTGCCAACTTTTCAGCATGTAAAAAAGTACTCACACAAAGGCTACTCTTTGTACAAAAGGCTTACTATCTTCCTGGTCAGACTTACTCGTTGATGAAATAACGGCTCGTCCTCTTCGAAGAAAACAACATGTAAAAAAAAGTCACTCAAGTGGCCCCAATGTAACGCAATATTTCCCTGTCAACATCATTCTAACAAAACCTATGAACTATACACATAGCGCCCATGATAAACATCAGGAAAATATGCGCCACATCCGACCTTGCACTGTTGCAGTCACATGTGCGCGGTATATACATCCGTCATACATGTTATTGACAGGCACAACAATGCGCTGTACAGTACAGTGTATACCGGTGTAACTCACCCAAGTGTGCCTGGTCCTATCCTCATGTCAGTCTCCCCAGCGAAGATGAGCGGAATTCGGTCCAGCTTCCGTTGCAAAAATGTGTGGGTTTGGCTCTGGCATGGGCAGACTGGTGGTGACGTCACGGGATTCGCCTCTTGCGAAACTTGTGCCCCTCTCTTCCCGAGGTCCCCTGTACCGTTTTAGCCAATCTACAAATCTGACTCATCCACTGGATTTCCAGATTCATACAAATGTTGATGGCCTCCACACAGCGGTCACATGTTGATTAGGAATGTAGGCCAGATATTGCCAATAAAATGCTCCAATACAATGTGATTTGTGATAAAAATTATTGAAGACAAATTTTTTTTTTTACAAATACCAACCAACACCTTTTCAGCTTTTGTTGTGATTCCTATGGTCATCTATATCATAGGCACTGGTCATTCAGCATGTTCGTAGTAAGTTACTCTTAGGTGAGCCACCCAATGGTGTTTCCACCTTTTATTGTGTTGGCAACGCTTGCAGTGTTCAACAATCCAGAGAGCTGCATCAGCGGTACTGACTACTGGTACAAGTACTCATAGGATCACCCAAAGAGCTTATACTAGTATAAGCTCTTTGGGATCACCCAAGGTAGAAAATATTACTTGTTAGACAGGAAACAGATAATGAGATATCCCACTTCCATCGAGTTCAATGTCATAGTTGCCACTTCCATACCTTAGGCATCACTGCTGGCAACCTAAATTAAAAGACTTCAAACAGAACCATAATAATGGACCTGGGGGGGTCTGAAATAAACTGAGGCTGTGGCGGACTGCCTCCTGGAATCAAGCATGACATATTCAAACTCACAAGCTCACTCGATCGAATGTGACACATTACCTACTTCACCAAACCAACTCCTAAGAAGCTTTATTATCTTTCATTATGGTTGTTGGAGAGAAACTGAAAATCACACACCAAGGACGTCTTTATTCTCCTCTTAAGATGCTGGGCTTATTCATCAGAGAAAGATGTAGTCCATCTGAGGTTTTATTGCTTCGCTGTACATTTCACAATTAAGATAGGTTTATTAACAGTGGGACCAACTAGCTGCAGACAATAAAACCAGGTAACAATTAAACAATATTTTTAACAACTGACTAGAGATTTATTTACAAGATGAACAGAGGTGACACATTGGCTAAGCAAACAAGTTTCAAACTGTACAGGCTTACCTTATTTTAGTGCCAATCTTATAATTAACTGGACTGGTCAGACAGTATCCAGACTCAAATATCCTGTAGGTTTTTCAGTTCAGTCATCAAATTCATAGAGTGTCTTCTGCTTGGCCTTGCTCAGTATAACATCATCATCCGAAAACCTGAGCTTCGTTGGAGGTATTAATGCTCCAGCGACATACCTTTTTTCTGCATTTAAGAAGTTGAATGTACTGCAAGCACGCTCTGTTGAGAGGACCTCTGCAGCAATTCCTTTCGAGCGCAAGAAAGTGAAGACCTCAGGTTTCAATCTTGCTCCTTCATCTCCCACACCAATCACCAGGATGTCTACATATCAAAGGACCAATTAACATCAGAGTAATGTCAAGTAATGATAATGCCATTTGACGCACCAATTTTAGGCGCCAGCATGTAGAAGAGGCAGAGTGAATCCTGATCAATGTCCTCCGGACCATTGATGTTCCAGCTCAATACAGATCGAGGGAATATGGCCAGTGGGCCTACAACTGACATTCCATTGTTCAGCCGGAATCCAACCTGCAACAAAATGTGGAAGTGTAAACTCATATAATCACCATAAATGACAGACCCATAAAATTCACCTGAAAATACACACTGCAAAGCAATGTCGACTTCTCTGAACAAACTTACTTGGCTGTACGAGTTGATCATTAGACCCATTTCTGAATCCTTGTTTAAAATCGACACTGTCGTCTTGCCTTCAGGGTCAAAGGTGTGGTTTTGTACTGGTGTTCTGCTGATGCTACGGACACACATACTGATTCTGTAAATATAAATTTCATCAATTTAATGTAATCATCGCTACATAAAGTTGTATCCACCACATGCTGCCAAAATTTCTCATCTTCCATTATTAAAATACTGTGACACTTTCGTGTAACCTGGACTCCGCCGGCTACCCCTGTATGGGATTTATGCTGTGAAGTCTCAAATTCGTGAAAACACACATTAATTATGAAACAGTAATAAAAGTGATTAACATCATCAATGCAGCTGACACAAGTGTAATCTCCTACATGCTTTAAACATGCCGGGTCAATAGCCACTCTCGGACATTGCGGAAACGGCCATGTGTTCCTTCTATAAACTAAAATATTCATAGCCACAACTAACCCAGGCAAGAGTGCCCTTCCAGCCACCGGACAGCAGACGGCCGGCACCTCCAGGAATCTAGAAATCAGCCGAACACTGCTCCAAAGAAAACTTGATCGCATACAGGCCGCCATCTTCCCAGATTCCCGGCTCAGTCCAATTTTCCACTGCACATTAGTTCGGCTAATATTTTAACCGTTAAATGGTTTCAGCTGGTATTTAAATATATTTTACCGATTTGAAATGGTAAAATGGGAGGTTGTGATGTGCAGGTGGAGTGCGGCAGGCAGGTGTTGCCGCCGTGGCAGGTGCACAAAACATGGCGGCTCCCACCTTGACGTTTGGTTCAGCGGGAACCCAATGATTCACCGGATTCAGCCTCGTTCAGCCGGCTGACGACCCGACCACGGCCACAGGACGATAGAACTCATCCCAGACACGCAACGAGTGCAGACATATGACCGCGATGGCGACGGAAGAGCCGAAGCAATCCGCTGAAAGTGAGTTTCCATCAACTTGTCACATTGCAATGTCACGATGTCCCATGTACCTGCAGGGCTTCAGGTGCTCAAGTACTTCAGTCTGGTGACCCTCACGCTTCAGAATGCGGCACTGGGTATCAGCATGCGCTACTCCAGGACACGCTCAGGCGACATGTTCCTGTCATCCACTGGTACGACCCCGTGATTAGGCATCTACTGCGTTCTCCACATGTAACTGATGTTGTTACCTTTTGGCAGCTGTACTGACTGCGGAGGTTGTGAAGCTGGCAACCTGCCTTGCACTAGTTTTCCACCAGGAAGGTCGCAACGTTCAACGCTGGGCGTCTGCGCTTCATGCCAACATTATCGCTCAACCGCTGGACACGCTCAAAGTGTGTGTCCCTTCTGCGGTCTATGTGCTACAAAACAACCTTCTGTACGTGGCGGCCTCGCACTTGGATGCTGCCACCTACCAGGTCACCTACCAGCTGAAGATCCTCACCACTGCGCTGTTCACCGTTCTGATACTTAGAAGGCGCTTGCTGGCGTCGCAGTGGGCTGCGCTTGTCATCCTGTTATTGGGGGTCGTGATGGTGCAGCTGGCCGATCACCAGGAGAGCAAGAAAAGTGCAGGCGGACCAGAACAGATCAGGATGGTTGGATTTTCGGCTGCCATTGCCGCCTGCTTTCTCTCAGGGTTTGCTGGAATTTATTTTGAAAAGATTTTGAAAGGCTCGGAAGTATCAGTGTGGATCCGTAATGTGCAACTTAGCTTCCTCTCCCTTCCATTTGGTCTTGCCACCTGCTTAATAACTGACTGGAATGCGATTCATACTAATGGATTCTTCTTTGGGTACGATGCCTTTGTCTCGTATCTGGTGCTCCTGCAAGCCACGGGTGGTCTGCTAGTGGCAGTGGTAGTCAAGTATGCCGACAATATTCTCAAAGGATTTGCCACGTCATTGGCAATTGTCGTGTCGTGCATTGCTTCGGTCTATCTGTTTGACTTTGGGGTCACAGGTCAGTTTGCATTTGGGACTGCCCTCGTCATATCCTCTATATTCCTGTATGGGTATAAGCCACCTGAAAAGGCTAAGGTCACCAAAATGGGGTTGACCACTCGAGTGTGAAAACAATGCCTGGTTGTGACTCTTGACGCATTTTTAATGTTTTAAAAGAAAAATCACGTGATAATTATTTATTTTTATGTTGCAAGTGAAGTCACCATTATTTGGACGGAATCATGTTATTCGTGACAGTGAAAATAAAGTATGATATGTGTTAGTGGATCTCTCATTAGGAATATCCAGGGGTTGGGCAAAATAACAGGGCCCCTGCAAAAAGCCGGTGAATTGTCTCCACCATTTTACTCAAAAACTGGAAAAGTTACAGAGATGGCTCTTACTGATTTTTGAAGTTCTATCGATGTGCATTTGCAGATATGAATATGACGCAAAAATTACAAGAGGAGGGGGAGAAACAAAAGACTAACGACACCCCCCCCTCCCCTCCCCAGTAAATGTTCATATCTGCAACTATTTTCAAAAATGGGGTCTGGGTGGATGTCTTTATTATTTTTTTCTCCCCCTACTCTTGTGATTTTTGTGTCATCTTCATGTCTGTAAATGTACATCGACATAGTTTCAAAAATCAGTAAAGGTCATCTCTGTAACCTATCCAGTTTTTGATAAAAATGGAGGAGAAAATTCACCTGCTTTTTGCAGGGGCCCCCCGTTATTTATCCCACTCTTATCCTTCTATGACAATAGTGCTTTTCCTTTGGTTTTTAAAGCGTCATTCTGGGGAAGATCATATCACGCCAGAACTCAGGTGACACAGTAAAATGTGATAAATTCTGTGCTGTTGTTGCTCCAGGTAAAATCACGAAAACTACCTTTCACAGTTGAATTAAGCAACTGCAAATTGTAGGTCACCAATTTAAAGCTCACACAATCATGACTGGGTATGGGCCTCGTTAGAAGGAGTCAAGTTGCTCTGACGACTGTCTCCTGCTGGGTGGCAGCCTCTCGACATTACTCTGACTGTGAGTGGCGGGTGCCTCCTCTACTGTTTGAGCCGTAGGTGGTCTGCGCCTCTGCGTGTAACCTCCGCCCTCCTTGGGAACGAAAGGGAAAGGAGTCTGGTCCCTGGACATTCCGTCGTTGATGGACTCCCCTGAGGAGACGCTGATTGGGCTGGTCAGCTTGGTGTTTCCCCCGCCTGTGAACTGATTCTTGAAGGAGCTCAGGTTTGTGTTGAGTTCTGCACTCCCATCCGATATGGACCCATTTGCTTTCACCTGAAAATCATGCACAGTGCCACCTTTAAAATGTTTGGTGGTTTTTCTACCTCTCAGATTAACTAATGAATATTTTGAAATTTAACTGAGGCCAGGTTGCATGACTCAAGATATTTGATCTTTTGATCTTACCATTTTAAAATTGTTGTTAATTGTTTTCAACAATGAATATTACATCCATTATCCATTTTTATATCACGATCAGTTATGTAACTTGGCCTAAATATGACAGCAAGTAGTCTCATGAATATGTGAATAACGTTTGCATCATAAATTTTTTTCATGACGTGTTATTATAATTCAGATGTGCAAGCTGTAGCAAAAGTGTTGCAACAGCTGGACCTTTTGTATGTAAGTCTGTTATCATATTTTTATCAAGGCTAGTTAAAAAAAAAAAAGTAACTGCAGCCAAGGTGTAACAGCTGCAATTGCCCAATATTGTCTTTATCTCTATGGCCATCAACTTTACAATAGGATCAGCCATCCTGGATAAAACGCACTAAGTAAATAACATAATAATTTTTTCTAAATTTTTGATTACTAGCCATCCCTTAACCCACCCAAAGAGTGACACATAAAATATTACAGTGAAAATTACCTGGTAGACAGCGCAAAATGGATCGTATCCATCCTTGATAGTGAATCGAAGGTGACAGGCAGTAATCTGCTCTGTTGACAAAGTGTCATCTTGCGCCCGACCTGTCTCACTCTCCAACTCCTTCTCAACCACCTCCTCAAACGTACCAGGCTTGACCGTAGTGCATCGCTCAACCAGTATGGTTTTAACTGAAGAGACAAAGACCTGTGACTCAACCTACTTAATAATAACAAACAACCGTACCATTGTAACATCTGATCTTAATGGAGTCGATGTTGGCCGGTGCAGTCAGCGATATGACAAACTGTTCTGGAAACAATCCACCAGATGCCCAGAATGAGTTGTACACCCTGAAAGCCCAATTTCGGTGTTAATTGCCAACATTTACATATCTTATTAGTTATTACATTAAGGTAGCAGACTTCAAGCTCAAATTAGCCTGCATATGAGACGACCTTGATACTATAGTGTACGATGGACTTCAAGGCATGGGGTTATTCACGTACATTTTTTTGTGTACACAGACTAACCGGACAACTCGGGTAGTCCAGAGTGGGCTACCCCTGACTACCTACGAAGGTGTAGACCTAACGGACTACCCTTAGTGAACAACCCCTTGCTTCATGGACTTTGACCGGACTTCAGGGTGGGTGTATCATGTACGAAGGACTTCATAAGTGTCTAACCCCTTGGAGGACCTCTCTTGGAGGCTAATTCCAGCTTCAGGTCTGCTACCTTCCTGTAATAAGTGACTGCACATTATTCCAAACTGACCCGTCAATGATGTTGGTCGCAGGATACTTGACATGGTTGGTTGTGGCCATGGTGATCCTGGCCCCGCACGTCTCCTTCGCCAGATCTATTATGTCCCGCTGCATGTTCCTGTCCGACATTTGCAAACTCTTCCTGCTGCTTGTAGGACGGACCCTATATAATATCGATCAGCCGCCCCTGCATATCAGCTAGTACATCAGTACCGCCATGATTTGAACTCAACTTACTTCTCATTACTCCCGCTACCCATTGCGCTCCTGGCACCACCCTTCGCCCTCGGTACGTCGTCCATGGGTCTGGAAATCAACTCCGATTCACCCGTTCAGACGTCGTGTTCGAATGTTTAGAACACACGGTTTGGAACGGGCAGTGTTGCCAAAGGCTTGATCTGTCAACACTGTTTTTTCAAAGATGGCCGGGCAGGACGGCGACGATCTTGGGCTTGTCCGGCTGATGGAGACTATCCGTACAGCTAGGATGCGTTTGGCTCAGATGGTTTCCCTTCATCATCTTCACGGGGGTGTGCAGGGCAGACCCAGCACCAGTACTGAGGAGGAGGAGGAGGAGCCCATCAAGAAGGTCGGGGTGCAGCCACTGTACCAGCTGGCAATGGACTGCGTGGCGGTCAATCTGGACTTGCTGGACAGCCTCGTTGGGTTCCCCGTGTTCATTGGGGCACCGCTGTTTGAGCGGGCGGTGAAGCTTAGGGCCTTCAGGGAGACTGCGCCGGTCCAGGTGGCTCGACAAGTCAAGAAGTTTCAGGACGCGTATCCCGCTTTGCTTCTGACGTCCTGCAAGATCAGTTACAGCCCAAGTCTTAACAACCAAGTGATGGCCATACAAATCCTGTTTCAAACCGTCACACGATTAGACTTGAGCGGGATGTACCCGCTGATCACCACTTGCGCTGCCGACCTGATACGGCAAATGCCGGTGTTGAAGGAGCTGAACCTGACCAACTGCGGGTTGGACAACGAGACGCTGGACCAACTGACACTTCCAGGGCCCATCAGGCACAATCTCATCTGGATCAACCTGGCAGGTATTCATTGCTGTTCATGTCACAAGTTCCAGTACTCCCAATGCAATTTTTAATATTTTGCAGACAATCCAATGTTGGGTCCAAAATCTGGTCATTCCCTACTCAAGCTGATGGCTTTGGAAGAGTTGGTGCTCACAGACATGCTTGATCTGGTGAGTGCATAGCTTCATCCTTGCTACACTGCCATTGACTATCTATTTACACTTGCAGAAAAGCACTGTTGTGATGTTGCAGTCGAAAGGTTTTGACACTGTGACTTCACCTCAGTCGAGAGACCCTATCGTCTCGTCCGGATTGGCTGCTCCCATGCTTGGGGAATGGGAAGTTGAGGGAAAGGCACCCCCATCATGCAAACTGTTCTGTAAGCACTGCATAATACGCAAGCAGAGAAATCTCCCATGCATTGTTCTGTACCGCCACCAATAGTTTAATACAACAACTGACCATTTCAGATTTTCCAGATCATCCTGTTACTATCAGCCGAATCATTACCCTTGCCAAAGTCCAACAAGCTGTTGCCCCTCCTGACAAACCACCACTACAAGCACCTCCCAACCTCGACCTTCTGAAACACTACATGTAAGTGCCTTTTTCTCCCATATTTTGACGCATTTTGTACGCATTTCTAAATGTTTTAAAAGCAAGATCATGTTATAATTATTTATTTTTATGTTACAAGTGAAGTCACCATTATTTGGATGGAATAGTGTTATTTGTGACAGTGAAAATAAAGTATATGTTACAGTAGTGAATTTTTCATTACAAATTATCGCACCACTTGTATCCTTCTATCAAAATAAGTGCATTTCCTTTGGCTTTTACGCATCATTCTTGGGGAGATGATAGCAAGTAGGACCTTGAGTAACACAAAATACTATGTGCAAAGTTCTTTGCTGTTGTTGCTTCAGATAAAATGATGAAAACTGATACCTTACACTGTTGAAGTAAGCAACTGTTTCACGTCTGCAAATTATGGATCGCCAATTTAAAAGCTCGTGCAATCATGACTGGCCTCGTTAAAAGGAGTCAAGTTGCTCTGACGACTGTCCCCTGCTGGGTGGCAGCCTCTCGACATTACTCTGCGAGACAGGTGCCTCCTCTACCGTTTGAGCCGTAGGTGGTCTGCGCCTTTGCATGTAACCTCCACCGTCCTTGGGAACAAAAGGGAAAGGCGTCTGGTGCCTGGACATTCCGTCGTTGATGGACTCCTCTGAGGAGACGCTGACAGGACTGGTCAGTTTGGTGTTTCCCCCGCCTGTGAACTGATTCTTGAAGGAGCTCAGGTTAGTGTTGAGTTCTGCACTCCCATCCGATATGGATCCATTTGCTTTCACCTGAAAATCACACACACTGTCATCCATAAAAATCAACTGTCCATAGGATCAGCCATCACGAATAAAATGTACTAATTAAGTAAATAAGGTAATAATTTTACCCAATTTTTCATTACTTCCTGGCCTTGAACCCCACCCGAAGAATGACACAAAATATTACAGTGAAAATTACCTGGTAAACAGCACAAAATGGATCGTATCCATCCTTGATAGTGAATCGAAGGTGACAGGCAGTAATCTGCTCGGTTGACAAAGTGTCATCTTGTGCCCGACCTGTCTCACTCTCCAACTCCTTCTCAACCACCTCCTCAAATGTACCAGGCTTGACCGTAGTGCATCGCTCAACCAGTATGGTTTTAACTGAAAAAATCAAGACCTGTGATCCGATCCCCACGAGTCAAATAACAACACTCTTGATAACAACCATGACGTACTATTGTAACATCTTATCTTAATGGAGTCGATGTTGGCCGGTGCAGTCAGTGATATGACAAACTGCTCCGGAAACAATCCACCAGACGCCCAGAATGAGTTGTACACACTGAAAGCCCAATTGCCATGTTAATCTCCAACCTCTTATCACATATGTCACGATTAAAGTATAAGGTAGCAGACCTCAAGCTCAGATTAGCCTCCAAGATATGTGGGTCAGTTGGAGAATAATTTCATCTTCAGGTCTGCTACCTTACTCCTAAAGTGAGTTTAAGGAGTAAGGTAGCAGACCGGATGGACAAATTAGCCTCAAAGCGGAGCATCTGTCTTGGAGGCTATTTTGAGCTTCGTAGGTTTTCTACCGTCGTACACTTTTAAGTAACTTTTAAAAGTCATTTAAAGGTGTACGATGGTAGCAAACCTGAAGCTCAAAATAGCCTCCAAGGCAAGAGAAGGAAGAGGGGAGGCTAATTGCAGCTTCAGGCCTGCCACCTAACTCCTGTGAGTGAGCTTCAGGTCTGCTCCCCTATTCCGTGACCTTCAAAGTAACTTAAAGGAGTAAGGTAGCAGACCAGACCTGAAGCTGAAATTAGCCTCTGCGATGAGCACCTGTCTAGGAGGCTAATTTAAGCTGCAGGTCTGACACCTGCACATTCCAGCTGACCCGTCAATGATGTTGGTCGCAGGATACTTGACATGGTTGGTGGTGGCCATGGTGATCCTGGCCCCGAACGTCTCCTTCGCCAAGTCCGTCATGTCCCGCTGCATGTTCCTGTCCGACATTTGCAAATCCCTCCTGCTGCTTCGACGGACCCTATATCGATCCGACGATCCCTAATAATGATTCTCTGCAGCTGTACTACTACTGTACCGCCAACATTTGAACCACAAGGGGGTTGGCTGGCTACTTCCCATTCTTCCCGCTGCCCACCGCTGCTGTCAGCATCACAGGTCCAGACAGACGTGTTCGAAGTTCGAACCGGTTTGGAACAGGCTTTTTGGAACACGCATGGATCTGGCAACACTGTGCATTTCAAAGATGGCCGGGCACAACGATCGAGGTTTTGCCGGAATCTTTGAACAGCATATGCGTAGGATGCGTGGGGCAGCGATGCGGGGTCGTGGGGCCGAGTTCCGCATGTCTGCTGGACCTGGACCGGATGGCTTCCCCGACTGGCAGAACAACTTCCTGGACAGGGCCAGCACCAGCACAGGGCAGGTGGCAGAGGAGCCCAAGAAGGGGCCGGAGTCGCTCTACCAGCTGGCCATGGACTGCGTGGCTCTCAATCTGGACTTGCTGGACAGCCTCGTTGGGTTCCCAGAGTTGATTGGAGGGCCGCTGTTTGAACGGGCGGTGAAGCTTCAGGCCTTCAGGAAGCCTGCGCCGGTGCAGGTGGCTGAACAACTGGAGAAGTTTCAGGATGCGTATCCCGCTTTGCTTCTGACGTCCTGCAAGATCGGTTTCAACCCAAGTCTTACCAAGCACATGATGGCCATACAAATCCTGTTTCAAACCGTCACACGGTTGGACTTGAGCGGGATGTACCCACTGATCACCACAGGCGCAGCCAATTTGATACGGCAAATGCCCGTGTTGAAGGAGCTGGACCTGACCAACTGCGGATTGGACGAAGAGACGCTGAAGCAACTGACGCTTCCAGGGCCCATCAGGCACAATCTCATCTGGATCAACCTGGCAGGTATTCATCATTAAGCCACATTTGCATCTAAAGCGGCGCGTTTACATGTGAGCAATTTGACAAGCCATGTTGTTGCCGAGCGAAGTAACCAATTGATTTTCGCCTCCCAACAATACAGGTTACTTAGGCGATGCACCGCTTGGCAATGACATCGCATGATCAAATCCCTCACATGTAAACACAGCCTTGTTTGTGTGACGATCTCCAATACTCTGATGCAATTTTATAATTTTGCAGAAAATGGAGCTTTGGGTCCAAAATGTGTCCGTTCACTATTCAAGCTGATGGCTATGGAAGAGTTGGTGCTCCCAGCCGTGGCTGAGATGGTGAGCATGTAATTTCATCCTCACTACAATGCAGCTTATTGGTCTTTTACACTTGCAGAAAAGTGTTGTCATGACGTTGCAGTCAAAAGGTTTTGACACTGTGACTTCACCTCCGTCGAGAGACCCCATAGTGTCATCCGGATTGGCTGCCCCAATGCTTGAGGAGTGGGAAGCTGCTGAAAAGACATCCCCATCGTGCAGACTGTTCTGTAAGCACTACCTGACATGCTGTATACCTAAAGTCAGTTAAACCAAAGAATGATCTGACGTCACATTCAGCCAGGGCTCTTCCCTCCTACCATATCCCCGAAACGCTCTGCAAGAGGACTTCTGGGCATGCTGAGAAAACACTGCCAGTGTGACGTCAGATCATTCTTTTTGCCTAAAGGACTGGGCCTCAACCAATAGTTTAATATTACAACCGAAAATTTCAGATTCCCCTGCTCCAGCCACTACCAAACGAACCATTACTCTTGTTAAAGTCCAACGAGCTGCTGCCCCTCCCAACAAACCACCACCACCACCACCCCCCCCAAACCTTGACCTTCTGAAAGACTACATGTAAGTGCCTTTTTCTCCCATATTTTTATTGTCACTGTTTCTAACAATCAGACAAGCAGGGCAGCCCAGCACTTGGGCTCCTATATAAACCTCTTATGTTAACGGTCCCATTTACATATAGCTGCATCGAATAAGGGAATCAGGTGAACTGGGGAAGATCAATGTACACGAGCAATTGGGGGGAGGGGGGGCCTACACATATGACTACGATGGAGATTGGGGCGGTGGGTAGGAGTCATGCAACGATTACTGTGGACGACAATGTAGACATGTACACATGGTACAAAAAACTTTGAAACTCCACGGGAAAGGGACATAAAGGAAAGGACGTGACCGTGGGATGGGAATTTGATACCCACTAAAAAAACAATTGTAATAAAAAAGACGAGCCATTGGCAGCTTGGAAGTGCAGCACAGCACCCACGGGATCCATCAGAAAGCCACGCCTCTGGTTTCAGCGCCTCACAGGCGAGTGCGACCTGTCAGAGAGGGAGACACAAAAGTAGAGGCTAAAGCATGTGGTCATGTGAGCATTCATAAACGATTTGATTCACACACACCGCGCTTCCATCCTGAATGAGCTCTCGGAAGAGCATCTCAAACAACATTCACACGTACACTTGGACATTGAAACATAAGGATAAAGCAGCAAACAAGAAATCCTGCCCGCTACCCCACCTTTCCCAAAACCCTGTATAACCCATCCCAGCCCTCCCAAAGACTACTCTGCGTGTCCACCCCAAACCTGGACCTCGACCGGCTGCGTGAGCGTGACCTCCGCTGGTGCAACGAAGATGACGACGATGTGCTGTGCCGGCGTCCAGAATCTTTTGAATGCTTGTTATTTGATGATCTGTTGATAAATAAAGTTAAAATGAGATCAGTAACTTTTACATCAGTGTTATCAATAAGAGCAAAAACATTCCCTTCAGTGAAAAAAAAGGGTAGTAACACCTCCGCGGCGGCGGCGCAGGGGTATTTTTCGCGCCTACTCATTTTTTTGTCACTCCGCTTGCTTGACAAAAAATTATTGGTATGTACCCTTGGCACCACTGAACAATGCAGTACATAAGCACATGGCATGAATTACGTCACAGGCCAGCAAGGTGAGTTATACAGGGTGGTCCAACATCAAGTGCCGTTTTATAACGGCGATTAATAGCAGTGATTGTGCGATGACGTAGCAGCGACACGTAAAATGTCCCACTTCGGCGCAACTCCGGCGCCATTGAAGTGGGCAATTTTACACGTCGCTGCTATGTCAATCGTAAAGCGCTTCTATTAATAGCCATTATAAAACGACACTTGATGTTGGACCACCCTGTATTGATCAACACACAACCCCTCACGAATGTAAACAATCCCTACAGCCACAGCTGTTTAAAAAGCGTGGGAGACTTGCGCCTTCCAGCCACACGGAGGCCGGCGTTGAAGTGCGCAGCCTCCCGCCAGCCGCTAACTGGCATTTACGAACATTATTTATTTATTTTAAAACTATTGAATCATCTTTTGCACTAATTTTAGGGTGGAATCTCTTGAGGAGGTTTGGGGGCAACTGTGTATGCCAAAAACTCGCCAGTCAAGGTCGATTTTTTTTTTTTTTTTGTAGTTTTATTTTTTCAGCGGCCACAAAAAGATGATTTCATTCAAGTTAATCTGGTTAATCCGGTTTATTTATGCACGATTTCGTAGTCCAAAATTCGCGATTTTTTACGCGAGAGAACATTTAAAAAGCCACCCAGAAACTATGTTACATAGTGGGAAAACGCCATAGTTTCGCCAGCAGAATTTTTTAAAGCCACTGTCACAGCAGACCAAATTTTTCAGCTAGCAATGATATCACAATTTGGTACACATAATTCAAATCTTTCTCCAACATAAAGGAAAGCCCTCACAATTTTACATTATTGAATGAAAAAAATATGTCAGAAGACATTTCACTTGGTTGCAATTTTAGGCTGACGACCGCTTCCCTTCCAGAACCAAAAATGCACTGGCATAGTCATTCAGTATGCAACAATTCAGTGTCTTTGTGCGTTAGAACCAAATAATTCAGGTATTTTTCCCTGGGACGTCCTGGGCACTTGCCTGGAGTGCGAACTGTGAGACTTCCTCCTGTCCTTGTCCTTGGAACGAGACCTAGACCTGGATCGAGAGCGTGAGTGGGAGCGGGAATTCTTCTTGTGCCCGCTGCTGCTGCTGCTGCTGCTCCCGCTGCCACTTCCGTCACCCTTCGACTTGCTGGCTGGCTTGGCATCTTCATCGGAGTCACCCCAACCACTCAGATCATACTTCGAGAGGTCCCCATCATCTTCATCGTCATCATCCTGGGAAACAAGCATGGGGTCAGTAGGCTGGCAACTCTAAAAACAGGCATGTAGCACACACCTCTTCTTCTTCTTCGTCTTCTTTATCTACAACTTTCTTCGGAGCTTCAGGTGGTGGGACAACTGGAGCAGGTGGGGCCACAGGTGCCTCCACTGCCTTCAGTACTGGCGCAGAAGGCGCCTCTTCATCACTGGAATCCCCTTTAACAGCACTGGCTCGGAACTTCTTCTTCTTGCGACCAAACTATACAAACGAATAGTCCTCAGTACATTGCGCATTGTCAGTATGACTTGATCTAAGTTATGAGTGTGTCAAATAAACAACAATAATACTTGTCCCACAACACTTTGGACCAACTGACATGGAAGTACCTCATCATACTCGTCATCGGATTCCTCGCGCTCTATGTATTCAACCACTCCACGGTCATTGTATCCTCCTCCATATCCAGTCCTTTCTTCTACTTCACCATACTTGGGGGCATTGCACATGTTGCATTGCTGCCTGCGTGCCCAGTTCACATTGCCGCACCTAGATGGAATAAAAATAGGATCAACACGGCTCTTGCTATTTGTAGTTTATTGCCTAGAACTATGCATTAGTCTCGTTAACCCATGCCAAGCTGTCAACATCACATGACAACAGAAACCTGATCCACAGAGTACAAATCTATCAGTGCCTTAGAAGGAACCCACAAATAATCTGCTTCCTCTTACTATCAGTAAGGTGATGGAAACTACTGCACGTGATATGACTCTGAAGCTGATAGCACTTTGACAAAGCTGTTGCAGACACTTAAAGGCTGGACATGATTCAACAAACATGTCTTCAGTTTATGATGATTATTATTGTGCAGAATTTCCAAAGTAAACAGCCTTCAAGTCCAACTCATGAAAGAGCAAGCCACTGCTTACGACTACAAGATAAATGTAGGTTCCCCCCATCCTAGCTCTCAACGCACTTGCTACACTGCCAATCGTCTGCGCTGAACAGTCCTCGGCTCTTCTCCGCAGCTGCCTTCCCAATCTCGACCCCCAGCTTCTTCTTCTTGGGCGACTCTCCTTTCTCTGCAATGAGCCAAAGAGAACCACAAAAAACCAGCACAATCACACCAATCCTGCACCCTCAACCAACAGTAACCGTGACCCCCTAACAAAAACTTAGTACGAACCTGTTTCACCTTTTCCGCACCGGTTGCAAGTTGACCTCCTGGCAAAGTTAACATTGCCACACCTGTAAAATAAAAAAGCTTTGTATCAGAACCAATTGTTCGCAATGCAAGTAATCAGATGTACACTTTGTCTGACAATTAAACATGAGTATAGCAGAATCCCATTTATCCGTCACCTATGGGACCAGGGCATGGTCGGAACACAAAAAAGGGGTCAGCTAATCCGAGGAGCAAAGAAAACTTTAATGAAACGCAACAAAACACATACAAAGCTGTGCTTACATGAGAGTGATTTGATCAGCGATGTTGTAGCGATGAGACCAATGGTTTGGGCCGAAAATATATTGTCACCACGATTGTTCCTCTCGCTCAGCCATGCACATTGCTGCAACATCGCTGATCAAATCGCTCGCATGTAACCACGGCTTAAAACATTAAGTAATGTACAATAATATGGTTTTCTATGAAATAGTTAAGTATTTATCTGGACATACACACTTTACAGTGCGGAAAACGAAACGGCGATCTGACGCCATGACCGTTTCCGTGGAAATACCCTCACAGAACAATATGAGTAAACAGTAGTAACAATGTAAGAAATGACATCAGATCGTCGTTTGGTTTTCCGCACTTTAGTGTACTTTGTATTAATAATTTAACTCAGACAACACACAACAAAAATGAGTAGTGCATTCCGGTACTTTATAAGAAAAATATAATTTATTGCCAGAGTGGTATGCTCGGATAATCTTAGTTATACTGCATATTCCGAGGGGTTAGTCACTTTATACTGCAGTACACGACGAACTTCATGGACTTGAAAGACTTCACCTGCACTTTACGGACTTCAGCCTCTCGGTGTATGAATGACTTCGTAAGTGAATAACCCCTTGGTATATTCCAATACTTTTCTTATAGCATGTGCCGGTAATCCCAACAATACATGCTCTGTACTGTACCGGCTACATTGTATGCGTCTTTTAGGCTCAGTTCGTAAACATTTCCACCTTTTTTTGTTTTCTGGTACGCATCCCTCGCACAACCTCGGACGGGTCACGAAAGGGGGCGATACTCACTGTGGATCGCTGCAGACCCAGTCTCCCTCGTTGGCCTTGTACCGGCTGCCGCTGTTGGACGACGANAGCGCGTCCAACACCCGCATGTCACGTCACGGCGGGAGAGCGGTGATGCGCATTCGGACGCGCCAGTTGAGCCGAGGTAGGGTTAAGGAATACGCCGCTTTACCTGGGCCAGCAGGGGAGCCAACCCACGAGGTTTACACCGCGCCCACTAGCTTAGGACGCAGCGAACTGGATTGGCCATCCCTCCTTGGCATTGCAGCCAATAGGACGCTCCGACGACCGCGCCGCTTACTGATGGCTCCACCGGCACAACCGTGTGATATCCAGTGACGTGCGCACAATTGTGCGAATACGGTTACCGTATCTCTCTGAAAGGGTTCGATACCCGCCCTAGCCAGGCACAGCCACAGCCAGCGGACAGGGACGAAACAGGCTCTTCAGAATGGGCCAACTTTGCATATGAATGTCTTCAGCCAGAGGGGACTCATTTGCGCGAAAATGCGGGCAGATGTCTCGTCAACTTTGTGCATACTGAAGGCCTACTTATAGTGATAATGTTGCAGGCTGAAAGGGTGAAAGATATGGTAAAACTTTATACATCTAATCAAAACGTAGTCAGCTGTGTCACTATATTGATTGCTACTAGAAAACTAGTAGAGTATATTATTAAAAGCCGACTGTCGTGGAAACTACTCCCACAGCGTAGGGCCTACAGTATTGGGAGCGGTGTCATAATTTTGCCCGCGTTTGCTATATTTGCAAACCACTTTTTGGTTTTGGAAACAGTCCCCAAGGGACTTTGTCAACGCAAAAATAAAACGACGCCATTTCCACGGAATTCCCAATTCCGCCGCGCAGGGCGCCACCTGCTTGATCGCGACTCGCTTACTTCATAACTTTACCGTCGGATGTCGCTGCTATGCTGCTGCCTGGTTTCTCTCTCTCCACTCGGGCTTTTGCCAAATTTTGGCAATAAGTTGGTGCCTAGTTATAATAAATAAACTACTAGTAAAGAATCTTCATTATTTTTGAACAAATTTACTTGAAGTAATGACAAGTTAATTTCTCTTATTCGTTTTCAACTAATAATTGGAAACTGATGCATAATTTGTGTGTTAATTAATCGGATTTGTACACGGAAGGGGGTCTGAATAATAACTTCGTAACTTTCATGCTGAATAATTTTCAAGCCCTCAAGAAAAGTTGCCTGACTTGGTCTCTGACCCAATCATTGAGGGAATCCCTACAGAAATCTAATGTTGCAATGACTTGGATCCTTGAATACTGTACGCTTAAATGTCTTTTGGGGATTACCATAAAAAGCACGCAAAGTGACATGCTCATTTCCTAGACTCGGTGGTTGTCAATAACAAGATTTTGTTATTTAAACAGCTAGGATATGTCAGTAATAACTTAATACTTGTAGTAAAATAAAACGCCAGAGGCTGTTTTTTTGCCCCCCCCCCCCCCCCAAAAAAAAACAGCCTCTGGCGGGGAATTCGGCAGTGTTTGCAGGCGATATATATTTTTCAATAACAAAGTCTTCCAAAAATTCGGAGATAAAATTTCTCCTCTATCCAATGAAGATTTAAGACCTCTTAAACTAACTGACATTTTCACACTGCATGCAATAAATAAGTCGAACAATCATAAAACATTACAGGACGGTGGTTTCTCTTCATACTGAGTGATGATATGCATGACCTGTAAGGAAATTATGACAGTCTACTTCTGCTCAGAAATCGAAATGTGCTATTAACAGTTGTAACAAGTATAAATGCGATGCAAGCACGCACTTTATAGCTATACATCGAGTCGTCCTATTCAGTGCCAGAGTAGCTCCATATTGCCATACGTTTATGTTCCAGGTTGAGCACACATGCAAAGTTAGGATATAAAGTTGTTTCATAATTTTATTACTCCTGTACTGTTCATGTGAATCTTGCCTGGAGAATAATTTTCACTTACGCTCGCTCGTGGCATTACTATACAGTCAGGAATATCGGCTTGTGCCCGCATATATTATACATACTCGGAGCATAATTAGGCATTTACATGATCCATACTGGTTTATACCGCTCGTGGTCAACAGCGTGTGTCTTAGCCTCAGGAAGGGCAGACCAAACGAAATGCCAGATCAAACCCCTGAACGGCCATTGTTCACTACACCAACAAAAATCTAGACGTCCATATGTGGTATTAAATATGTCATGTACTCCATCAAGGCTGATCCTTTTGAAGATTACAGTCGGGCGTGAATATTGTAGAGCCCAACTCAGGCCTCCACTATAATTTAGCACTCTCCTGCTTAGTGTACTAAGGTAGCCTAATGCCTAGTTTGGGCCCCCAGTATAAAATAATGGACCGTACATTAAAAATACAACGGGCACAAACCAAAACCTGGAATACTGCAAGAAGTTACTTACTATAATACATAAAATGTGCAATGCTATGTTACACCGAGGTAATAATAGGCTGCAATATCCTGGCAGATATGCGTCCCTCCAAACAACATTGCCTCATACTTATTCATTTGAAGTTTTGATTCGTGTCAGTTATATCGGTAACGACTCTATATATAAGTGAATGTCTATGTGCCAAGTATGTTGCCAAGTATTACAAAACACCTTGCATAATAAGACAGGACTCATCTCGCGTGAAGTTACGTGAAGTTCTCCATGCACAATATTAGGTGTCATGTCAACCGAATTGATTTGCAAGTCCTTAACCGTGCATAATGTATACTGGGCCATATTTCATGGTTCCTACTTGGCGAAGGCCAGTCCACATATAGAGGTTTTATATTTAGATTCAATTCGGACTCCCAAAAAAAACGTCTGATATCCGGAAGTAGCGCACATACTGGACATATTTGGAGGACACGGGTCAAATATAACTCAGTATGTCCTTGAATTTGGGAGGAGGCCAAATGTAAACATATAGTTTGGGGGAAATGTCCTCGACCTAGGAGAAGGTCGCGATGTAGGCACCAATAACGCATGTATTGTTAAATGAATCGATTAAAGTCTTGGGAAAGGAAATGGATGCAGTTGTAGCCTAATAACACGCGCGGTACATGTGATTGATCGACCTTCATTGTAGTATACGTGTTTGGTCTGGGGGAACGGTTTCTAAGAAATTCATTATTTCCCAGGGGTTACCCCCACCCTGGACTTTCAAGTTCGGTGGTGTGGCGTGGAACTTATTTTTATATTGTATATTAACCTATTCATTTGCTAACAGGTGACAAATGACTGTGGAATGGCTGTCACACTAAATATGACGCAGTTGGATTGTCACCCATACCAAGCATACAACAGTATGTTGCATAACACTTCTATACTACTAGTGAAATTAAGAACTATATGTAAAAATATGTAAGCACTATTTCAGCAAAGATTTCCCTACAACTAGTGAGATCAAATACATATTAGTTAATTAAATAATTAAATAATGTTAGGTGTTAAAAATGTGCGTGCAGCAACAATACAGGTTGCTGGGATTAACAATCAATAGCTTATTCACCTTCAGATCCTCTTGAATGGGTTCAGTTACCATGTGCATAATTAATACATCCATAATTGAAGCAATTGTTCTTAGTTCATATTCGCTGAATATTACATTTCGTCAGTATATCAGTGTCCAGGAAGACGTTACTAAGGCATTTTGACAAACGGGTTCAGCTTGGCCTTCATGTCGTCGTACTTATGACAATTTCATACCCTTCTGAAATATTCACCCGTCTCCTCCAAAGCATAGGAGGCCAGAAAAAGCCATTCTCCGCATCGGACCTTATAATTCGGCAATCGCAATATCTCGTCTGTATATTTCTGCCTCCATTTACATATGGTTAAGTGTATTTTTAGTGGACGGACCATGACATATTCATCGAGCTGGGTAATGGTGGCCCTATCGTAGTTCAAGTGCGAGCTAGTGACATGCGCCCAGGGCCAGCTCGGTTCGATGGGAGCTCAGGCTGTGGTTGGCTGGATAGGACATCAGACGGAAGACATGAGTCGCACGGCCAGGGTGGACATGGACACCTTTCCTTGCTACGTACCGGCAGAAGTGTCGTGGTGTTGCCAACGATGTGATTGCAATTAGACAATGGGAGCAGCTGGTAGCAGCAGCAGCAACAGTGCACAGGCCTTGCAGGAGGCCGACGGAGACAATGCGCCCAGAAGACGTGGTGCAGCCGCATTTGTCAGAACTGGAGGAACAGTCGCACCATCTTCGCCAGGGGCCAACCATCGGAAGGATTCAGTCACCACCACCTACAGGTAAGTGTATATAATGGAAGATCTTTATTATACGAACGTTATTGTGGCTTTGCCGTGATTGTTGCTGTTGAACAACCCACCCATGTTTCTTTTCGACAGCCACCATTCGAGCCAAGATGACCTGCACGAAGAAGTACAGGACTTGGAACGCACATTTAACAGCCTGGGCATCAGCGAGGGGAAGAGGAATGGTTCGACGACGTCCACGGTGTCGGAGGGCAGTCGAGTTCGGATCAGACGGATGAAGTTCAACGACGAAGATGACGACGCTGAGGACGAAGCCGACGTGGACGACAGCGACAGTGGCATCCGACCGCCAAACAGACGGATGAGCTCCTGGAGCGAAGGAAGACGTCCTCCTGAGAGAAAAACCAACAACACTGGTCGGAGTGTCATCAAGTTCAGCTGGGACGGTGGCGACGCCAGAAAAAACAGCGAAGAAGAGTGGGCGGAGTACAAAACTGTAAGTTGATGCACCCTGTACACATTGAACAATCAAAGTGCATAAAATTACCACAGGTGCATCAAATTATTACAAGTGCATAAAATATTACTACAGCTGCACAAACAGTTCTGTAGGTGCATTAAATGCTATTAAAGGTGCATAAAATTATTGCAGGAGCATAAAAGTAGTACATCTGGATTAAATTTACCATAGGTACTAAAGCTGATGCAGGATGGATAATCATATGGAAATAATTTTATATACTATAGAATATATAAAAGGCACTACTCTAAACTACATTATTCACGCACTGCACCCGTTTAGTTGCATGTCCAAAATTTCGGGGGCACCCAAGTTGCAGTGTGGGGGTGCAAAAAATAAGCTGTGATAAGCAGTTTGGAAGGTGCATAATTTGAAGTAGCGTGACCGGAGGCAGTTATTTTGTCACAAGCAAAGGTCACAGGGGAGGGTAATGAAAACGCGACTTCCCAAACTGGAGCAAACATGGGAAGGGAATTACAGGGGCGATTTACAATGGCATGGTCACGAGCCATTTAATGGTCGAAATATCCTGAAAAACTAGCAGACAAAAGTTGCAATGAACTCGAGGTTTTCTTTGCTTTGTTGACAGCACAGTTGTTGACAATTGGTTTTTTTTCTGACATATTATTTGAATCAGAGCAGACCTGTGTATTTAACATGTGAGGTTAGAGACGCGGTTGAGTCCTTTGACATTTTGGGCTGACAAAAGAAAGGGCCATTGAATCAGGACAAAAGACCGCTGTCAAACACTCGTCAAGCTTTCGTCGAGCTCCTGCTTTTGGTATCTTGTGCTAGCATATCCATATAAAGGAACCTACAGCGCAGTTGCTGAATTTTCAATTTTACAGAACTCTTACTTTAAAGTAGGTTATATGCCAATTTTCTGTTAGTAGTTTAAAATTTCAGTACATAATAACGTACGAGGTATATGTCGAAAGTCACCCACGACCATTACACTTATCTATACACAGTAAACATCACGTATCCAATACTGTATTCACTCATATGCTTTGCCCAGTACCCGGAACCTCAAATCGATATCAACACTTGACCTTACCGGAAGCTCTTTCCAGACATTTTTCTAAGCTGACCTTCTAGCAAGAGATATCACTATAGCTACCATAAAAAATGAGACTAAAAGTCAAGCATGACGTGATTACAGGGGCTACAACACGCGAACTCTTTTATCGCACCCTTAGTGTAGGCTGCAATATCCCTTTTCACGAATTATGTATATGACCACATATATTTATTTTCAGGGTCAGATTGAAAAAAAAAAGGTGTGTGCATATAGATTAGCTTGTAAAGGGCACTTCCAGGTACCTATAAGTATTCGTGGCGAAAAGATAAGCGTGATAAATGTGAGGCAGTGACGTTCGTTCCAGTCACGAAACTAATAGAGGTTTTGCAGCCCCACTGGGGGTCACGTTTCAGGAGGTTAATAACTTTTTTTTTTAAAGATTCATTTCTATACTGTGTGTCTGATGGCTCGACCTTTTAGTTGCTTACATGCCATTTACATGGTTAGAAAAAGTTAGGTTGGACATATCAGAAAGGTGTTAGCATGCATGCAAGATTACGTTTCTGAATATTACGATTATGACACCATGATGGATAGATCTATTAAGAGACGGTAATTATAGCCAAGAATTGAATGTGCTGGTATGTAAATATCAGGTGAAGATATCGATTAAATAATGGTTCTGATTAGGATAATATTTATTTAATGCAAATGTTATTTTAATGTCCTTTATTGCGCGACCAGTTCCGAAGTACAGAAGAGTACTGTACAAACTTAACCGAAAAGGACACTATTACTGGTAAATCAAATTACTCACCAAATTATTGCTAAAAATAACCAGAAGGAACAGTATTATGTGCTGAATGTACGACCGAGTTTGAACTATTAATAGGATGTATCCTTAGTGCATAAAGCAATTTCAGCAAAATCAAGCTGGTAGGCCAAATGACAGTATTTTGTGGACAGAATTATGGAGAAAATAATAGTGTGCAGAACTGTATCGTCATCTATATAAGGACTAAAGTAATGAAGCCAATACACTTGGGTAGAGCTCATATTACGGTGTCGGCTCTCCTTTTATGACCCACAAGAATTTATCAATATGTCGAACGTGGTGGTTTTCCCAATGAAGTTTCGACATGTCAATCTACAATCGCCATCAATATTAGCAGAGTTTCGCAAATGGCAGTTCATCTAATTGATTTCTGCACTTGCTAATTGCTACATAATAATTACAACAATTACTACTAATTAGTCCGCCATGCAATTTGGGCCTATACAACGTAACCTTTATTTCGTTACAGGCGCCAATTGAAGGCTTCGACCCTGAGAAATTCAAGAAGGCCAACAAAGGGGTAAGCACCATTTTACTAATTAACTAATTATAAATTAATAAAATTTATGTAATTCATTACATTGCGGAATTTCCCAGGACCTCGTTTAATTGTTATTTATATTCATACATTTATGTTACATATTGTACTGTATTTATAGTGTGCATTATGAGCATGATGATTATGATGTAACCCCCTTCGCTTTCAGAATGAAGAATCTGGTATCGAAATCAAGCTGAACAACCACGTGCCTAAAACATTAAGGTACCGTTTTCATACTTCAAAATCGATGTCCCCCCCCCAACCCCCTCCGTACAATCCATATCGGTATGCCCTTGACAGTACGATACATGACATCGATATAGGAAGCAGGAACCGCACAATAATCCCTACGATAATTATTAAATCATAAGGTCGCGTTCACTATAGGTGTAAATATGGGTCATCATCACTTTGCTGAGTGTTATGTCCTTGGTTCGGATCTCACGCGACAGTTAAAAAAGCCAAGGAGGTCACGCCCTAGGAAAAAAAGAGGGCGCTGGATATAGTCGAACTGGGTCAGCGGGACCCTCCGACTCTGGTCAGGGGCGGCTCCCGAGGTCATCCCAAAGGCCTTTTTGGGGCCGACCCAAAGCCCAGATCTCCTTCCCAATCCTACTTTTAACTAGGTTCCTGCTCCAGTGGCCCTTTTCGTATTTAGGGGACATATGGAAGGACACATTCAGAGGACGAAGGTGTATTAGATCGATGGAAATTTACCTCTGGAGGTGTTGGTTCACACAGAGATTAATTATTCACGTGTACTTTTGTATGATCGATTTTTAGGGGGAATTCAAGGGCGGCTATGACAGCCGATATTCATGGGGTTGAGAGGTGTATCCGCTTGAGATAGGGCTGTATCCGCCAGGTATCCGCAAGGTAGGTTAATGGATATTCATGGGGTGTCAATATGCAGCCATATCCATCACATATATGGCGCACTATTGCCACTCGCGGACGGACAGAGTCACAGACAGCAAATTCTATATGGCTCTTGGAATGTTCGCAACTTCTTAACCATTTCATTGAGGATTTATAAGGCTGAATCGGTTTGCCAATATGGGTTCTGTGAAGTCAATTTGTAAGGTTCGATTGGGGGATCTGTGTGGGTGGATAGTTTTGTAGTGTATGAAACTATTTCGCCTACGTTTCTGTCTGGGTTGGCGTGGGAATTGATGGGATAGGGCAATAGTGGTTTTCAGGGCGATGAACTTGCGGATGGTCTAAAATTTATGCTGGGAAAATGAGGATATGCGGCACGAGATTGGTTTAGATTGGGAGAGGGGGGGAAGGAATTGCTTTTTCCCGGAGCCATATGCACGAAATGTCGATTTCATCAGGAAACGGAAGTGGACATTGCCTGAGATATGAAGGAATTAAATTGTAATGGTATAAATTCTCATCACATTCGACAACTTGCAATATTGGTTGTTGCAGTTTAGCAATATGTGAAAAAAATGACATTTTAAATGGAATGAATTTTTAAATAATTTGCATAATATTCGCTGCTCACTTTGGAAACAAATTTTGGTTACAATCATATGCATATATTGCGGTAATTAGCATAGTGCAATTAACACACCAATTAAAGTCCTTATATGCAGTCTAACTGGTACTTTCCAAGAATTACTGGAATATTTTAGTGAAAATGTTTATAAAACAGTGCAAGCTATTGTGACTATGAAAGCCGTACCCTTCACTCCAGTGCAGTGGAATGGCCATTGTTATTGGAAATTATGGATGCATTATTAATATGCCTACCACATAAACAACTCAATAGTCAGACAAACTGTACACATATGGCTGGTGCCAGCATACGCTCAAGGCCTGTATGCTGCATATAATACACCATGGTTTTAGTTTTCGCAAAAGAATCCCTTAGCCTACATGTAATTGGTTAGCATTTCTTTCATTCATTCGCAAAAAAATTACATTGAAGTTATTCTCAAACTTCTTTGACTTAGCACCTTTTTGGGAAAAACATTTCATGGCCCATCTATCCCTTTATGATTTTTAAAAAATGGTTATGAACATATACATTTGTTATCAGCCAGCCAAAAAAAAAAAAAAATCTTAGAATTCTTGCTCTTTCGTAAATGACGAGTGTGCGGCTAAGAACTTTATTTACACCTAAATAATAAATTGGTTACCCTGCGACTTGACCGACCATTTTTATTGGGGAACAGGAGAACCTCCGTCACAGTCAGTAAACCCATTTAAAATCATTCATACCCCGTTATCAGCCGGAGTCTCTTTAGGGGGAGGGGGGAGTTCATCCCAATTTTGTTTTGACTGGAACTCTTTGCTTTCATTTTTACTTTTGCTTTTTGGGATAGGGACGGAAGGAAGCATCTGTGACCTAATTATTTAGGAAGCAATCCCAGAATTCTCCTGGGGGGACCGTGGGGAACCACAGAAAACCACTGTTAGGATTGCCGGCCCTGGGACTTGAACCCAGGACCTCCCGATTAGCAGTTGAACACCTTATCCACTCCACCTACTCTCATCAATATTTCTAACACTCACTTTTCCATTGTACAGCTCTCATGAGGTGTCTGAAATGCACCCCAACGTGCCATCATATGACCTGTCCGAGCAGCAGCTGCTGGCTAGCATTGAGCGAGAATATGTGTTCTAAAAATCTGTTACCTGTGAACCATTTTGTTACATGTCACTGTCTAGACTGTCAGTAATTAGCTTACTATGTAGGCTAATGCTAACAGTACAGCCTGTTAGTAATCATGTGTATTATAACAAGCAAAAAAATGCCTGTACATAAACCGTCCACATTTGTAATAAAACACCACAATGACTTGTAATGGTATGTTTAGTTTAATATCACATGTGATAGTAAGTTCTGCTGTTTGCTGAGAGAGACAGAAGACACGAAGAGGCTTTGTGGATATGATACGAGCAGCTACGCCCAGCGCAATTGCCTTGAAGACTCATGGCAGAGCGGAGTTTCACGTAAAAGTTGGCTGGACAACGGATTATGGCCCGCCGTGATGCTTGGTTGTACTTTAGGATGTCAACAGTCATGGCAGCCCCCACCTGAAATATCAAAGATTGTTTACCATTGTTCTGCTGCAGTGCAAAAGGTACAACAATGCATTGCAGACACCTGATAAGGCCGCATTTACATGTGAGCGATTTGATCAGCAATATGCAGTGATGATCATCGCTGATCAAATCGCTCACATGTAAACACTGCCTATATCTGTTGGTTATGATATAAATTTAAAAGCAACCAGTAATAATAGCATACCTCCCCAAACAGGGACTTGATTCCATCCATAATGTTGGCCTTAAAAAACACCGCATTTACAATCGGCGCCTTGTTCTCATCTTCAAAAATCCTGCAACAAGCTCCGATAAGTTGTACTGTCAAACCAACACACTACGGTCATGTAAACCTCGCAGTGTACCAGATGGCACAAATATCAGCACACGGCTGCATCACAATATCTTTCAGATGGTCATCCTTTAAACGCGGCAGGGACTTAGCATTTGGAAAGGCTATTTAACGCACAGGAATGCAACTCTGCCATACTTGAACATCAGGAAATTTTATTTATTATTTATTGTACTCCATGTTGTGCCATGTAGGCACTTTGGGGGAATGTTAAGAAATTTCTACCCATGACATGTTCACCAAATCTGACTTCCAAGTAATGTTTGCTCCATCTGGTGGCACAATAGCATGTAAATCACTAGCAAGGCATATCTTCTGCCTTTCCACATTGACGGCAACTCACAGAGAAACGTCCAGATAGCAGTGGTCTTCCCCCATGGCCGCATTTCAGTCCCACTTTTGCCTTTTTCTTCTATTGACACCACGCGGTCTGTCAACAGATCAGCGCCATGTTGGATCACTGACGTCACCACAACGTTGCCACATCGGCCTCATCAGATTGCGAGGTTGCCAACTTTTCCATCGGATCAATACGCTTGAAAATGCAACGCCATTCAACGTCACTATTTAGCACGTAAACAAATCGTTACGTGCTCATGCGAACTTCTGTGGCGTGACTCCTAGGGGAAACTTAACCCAAAATAAATGGCTAATGGCACTTGCAGTCCTATTCATCATTTTTTAAGCACACTTATTATACCACCTGCTATGAGCTCAGGTTGCTAATGATTAATGAGCGGAATGACCTGAAGGTTGCCACAGCCATGAATATTGTTCCCTGGTGTGTGAACAAGAACCTACAGTACTTTGCACCAAATATACTGCAGCAGACAATACAAAATGATGACAAACTTTGCTATACTCCAATACCAAAGACCCTACTAATTACACATTAAATGACATTAAAATTATTGTCCGCATTAAGTTGAGTTCATTACGAATATGAAGTATACAACAAACATTTGATCAAAAACATCAATATCAATTAGGTGCGCTTGTCTAATACACACACTTACTGTCCGCAGTAGTACATGTCTCTCACAAAAAAATTAGCACCATTTCAATAACGGCAAACACGACTAATTAATATGGACATGAGCTGGCTGAAAGTAATGAATCCCATGGGAATGAAACTCATTGAGTGTAGGAACACATGTATATTTCTCCTGACCACCACAACACGGAGGCTACGCACAAAACGACCTGGCATGAGCCGCCTAGAAACGAGAGCCCAACAATTTTGGGGATTGGGGGATGCACCCATCCCCAAAAAATTAATTTTAAAACAAATCGGACTTTCAAAAATTAAAAATCAGGATGAAACTCATAAATTAGAAAAAAAGGGGGAATCATGGTTATTATGCACTTTTTTTTCTTATTTTCTTTAAAAAACTTTATAGGGGGGGAGGGTAGACGTTCAACGACAAACTTGTGAACTTTGTACCAATGAGCCGGCCTCAAATCGGGCCAAAGATATGACTCGTGGTGAAGGGTGGCGTCTGCGGTGGACACTTGTTTTCTCTTCAAAAAAGATTCCATACACATTTTAAATTGTTTATAATATATTAATCCAAGGGAGCTCTGCACTTTTGCAAGTGGTTTCCAATATGTGAAGAAAAGAAAAAAAACAAATAAATTTGGAGGCCGACTTGGTGCAGGGTTGATGATGTCCCTAGGGGAATTAATGGGACCTTCTTGATATGGCTCTTCTGGGGATGGGAGGGGAACTAGTGAGGGCAAATGCGCAGAAAAGACTTGCACCAGGATATCCGAAAAGTGCGGTGGGAGAAAAAATAAAAATAAATCTGAAACCAGATCATGGTGTTTCGACTCGGAAGCGCTTATAGCCCCTGAGACACATTAGCAAAAAAAAGGTTTCAACAATAAAGACAATAATTAAAAAACACTACTTGTTATCCAGATTGCCCACTGAAATATTTTAACTCTCAATAGATAAAAACTATACAACTCATATGATCGTTTCAAACCTATAAGCATTTTTTCTCGAGTTCAGTAAAAATCTGTACAACATTTACCAACAAAATTGTGAAATAACGTTTCATTTTTTAATACTGTAAAATCAATAGTTCCTCTATAAAATACTGTTAAAGCAAACCAACCGCTCAGTCTTGCTGTAAAAACTCTTTGTTAATATTGCACAGGAAAACGGAGCAATTGGTTTGCTTCGACTCTTTAAAAAAAATTTGTCAATAAACTTGGTCACCATACAACATTTGGCACTCATACAAAAAACTGCCATATGAGCCAAAAAGATGGTCTATATGGCTATAATAATCACAAGTTTGAAAAAAAGGACAACTTGTCAGATATGATACTATGAGTCCAAACATCATTACAATAGATACAAGTCCTGACAATTGAGAGCTTTTTTTTTAAAAAAAAAAAAATCCCCAGCCTAAATGTAGCTGAAGTGCAGGACTCCCCCCCCTTTTGTTATACTGCATATACATATATAATGACACTCGGGGAGGAAGAGAAAGGGCTGATAATAATCAAGGAGACAGCATGGGGAATAAACTAAGGGGTGCACTAAGAAATGGACGGCCCTCCTTTTTTTTCTGTTGCAAAAAATTTATCCAAGACAAGATACGGACCCTGCACCCATTTTGGAAATCAACACGCGACATAAAAAAGAAATGGTAGACACCGCAGACGCTGCCTCTCCGGGTTTCTGCACAGCCTGCCTGTTACGTATCTTGGTTTACAGTGGGCATTGCGCTTCATGCACATGTTGTGTCCTCCCCACCCCACCCCCACACACTTAAAAAAAAAACGACGATGAGCATACACTTCCCCCCACACACACAAGAGGAGGGAGATATATGCCAAACACACTGGCCCGAAATAGAGTACATGGGGGGCGGGGGAAGGGACACAGTTTTAAATATACAATTGGGCTGCAGTCGTCATCAAACGTGCTATTAAAATTCCCTTCTTGATAAAAACTAAATTCGGTTACTTGCCTACGCACACTAGGATTCAGTCCTATGATTGCCTAGAGCAAAAAAGATCATTTGGGGTCACCATTTATCTCCACCCACCATTATTTTTATAATCCCCCCCCACACACTCCCTCCCACGATTAAAAAGAAAGACTCCACATGGGGAACCCAGAGAAATAGATAATCTGCCAGTTACAAAATAACCCTTGTAAATTCCTATCCTATTGGTAACATCCAGCTCTATTCGCAATAAAAAGACCCATATTTTTTTTTTTTCTTTTTTAAATCTTCCAAAGACAACAACTGTCTATTGCACTCTCTCCAACACACCATTGCACTCGAGACCCTTCACTCTTGCCACTGGGACCAATCAAGATAGAAACTCCCACCGGAGATGCCAACAGGTGTCTCATGTTCATTTTCGTAGTGCGGAGTTCAAGGGGCATGCAAGTGCTCGTCATTTTGAATCTTGTTTTTTAAAAAGACGGATCTCGTGACTTTCAAAGTCAGATAAAATCAAAATAATCATGGGAGGGTCACATATGCTTATTTACAAGCCAAGTTATTCACCCGTCTGTTATACACACATTGTATAATTTTCATGAAACAACCCAATTTAATGTAGGACATTGACATTGACCCTCTCGACTATTAATTTTGATAGAATTGGGTCAAGGCTGAGCAGAAGGACCTTTTCGCTTAACAGCAACTGATTGTACCGCAACACTTTCTGCCACACCACAAAAACAATACCAATAATCAGGTATCGTGATTAAAACCTTCGAAAACTAACAGCACCATGAAACCACAGGGTATGTGAAAAAAAGCTCCTTGCAATAAACTCTGTGTAAAGACTCTTGATAAAATTCCTCCTCTGATTTGTCTTTCGGGAGTTTTTTCGCAGGAACCCTGTGCTAAATTCAATCCGAATATGGGTGCTTACAGCTAAAATGCACATAAAACTATTCCAAAAACCAACAACAAAAGGGAAAAAACGATCATTCTATACTCTAGGAGTAAACTCTCTAACAACAACAGATCGCTATGGAAGATTCACATCTATAAATTTGGCCTCGAGAGGAACAAATTATAAAATCAAACCACTGCCCTCCACCCAGCCTTAACAAACCAAGTGGCTCAAAGTCCGAATAGGAACATTTACACAAATTGCCAATAAAATTCATTCGACTGTTGACATAGAGAGAGAGAGAGCAATCTTGCAGTACCCATAACCCTCCACAGCTCTATATTTCCGTGCACATTCACACGTGGGGGGTGTTCTGGGTAGGGGGGGTCGGTGGAGTGGGAAGGTGACGTGGGGCTGGGGGTCGGACTACACAGGTATAATGAGGAAGACCAGAAGGGGCCCCCAACATAAGATCCCCCAGTATGTACTGCCCCCTCCGGATTTTCACCCATTTTGGCACCGGGAGGCCGATGGTATTTTTGTTCAATTTTTAACGCACTCACACACACATACGCATACATTGCAGAGGATATAAATTTATGGGGTGGACCAAGATGGGGAGTGTGGGAGGGAAGGGGGGACATAAAAAATGATGGTTCCCTCCATGAGGAAGACTGCACATATAAAATAATAGTGAAAAAAATTTGAGTAACAGGCTCCTGTGTGCAAAAACTCGACACTTCGGTCCCAGTCTGCACTTTGATACGTTATGTGTGTGTCATTTTTTTTTCTTAGTTTTTCTTTTGTGGGGGGAGGAGGGGGACAGGGTGAGGATAATTGGGAGAAAAAGGTCATTTGGGGGCACAGCAATGACATATGGGATCAGGGTGGTGAGGAGGTTTTACGTCTTAACACAAGTTCAGCAGTTCAATGGCACCTATGCGCAAACGTAATACTGCAAAACCATCTGTCAAAAACACATGCATAAAAAATTCTAAATGGAAAAAACAATAACCATTTTGCGATGGACTGAGGGATTGTCTTATGTGAACCATCGCAGTCTCGATGAACACAAAACAGGAACCAGAGATATCCAAAAATGAGGGTAGGGCAGGGTTGGGAGGTAACTGAAGCGTGGCCACACAGACACTTCACCACTTGTTTTCTCCTCTATAAACTTGAGATCCAGTCTCACAATACTGTCAAGGAATGCATTTCACAAATGCATAGAGATTTTTCATGTTTTTTGTTGCAAGTTTTTTTTTTGTTTTGGTTTTCTGGATTTTGTTGTGATGTTTGAATGAACAGCGGTTCTCAAAAAGCTTACTCTCTAAAAAATTTTTATATTTGCTTTCTCACTTGCTCTGTTCCTGCACCACTCGGGACAAAAAACGCACAAACGTAAAAAGCTTTGCTATCACTCGCAAAAATTACCCTGTGCAAAGTTAGTCATCGACAGACACGTAAGTGATGATTCTTCTTCTTCGACGTGCTTTACGCGACGTCCAATTCGTCAGGGGGAGAGGGGGACATATGGATACTGGGTGGAAAGTGGGAGGTGGGTAGGGGGTGGGGTGTTATATGTTGGCTTCTCCTTCTCGCCCTCAAGTCTCCAGCACTGTCACATCCGTATTGTCTCCCATGGCAGGTAACAAATGACAACAATACTTTATACACGATTGGGATTACATACACACTTGATTACACAATTTTCTTTACCACCTCCACTTCACCTCCACACCTCAGGGGGGGGGGGGATCTCATATTTCCCTATGTACACTAAATCAGTTTCAGAAGCTGCCGAACCCCAAGTCCATCCGGTCCTGCTTTATCCGGTCCAGCATGTGATTCTGGAGATATCCTGGCTGGCCATATGCGGAGTTGCTGTACGGAGAAGGATACGCATAGTTGGGGCTCGGGAGGTGGAGGCCATGCGCCGCTGCTGCTGCCGCTGCCGGGGAGTATGGAAAGCCACCTGGCGGGCCTGCTCCGTATGATCCACCACCTCCACCCGGATGGTGAGGGTGGTACTGCCCATATGGGTATGGCAGTGGGGGTGAGTTGACTCCTCCCATTGGCCCTCCCATTCCACCTCCCCCACCCATCCCGCAGGGGCCGCCCATCATCGATGAGGGTCCTCCAGGGAAGATCCCATTTCCAGCACCTCCCATCATGTGGTGGCCTGACCCCATCAAGGAAGGATAACCTCCCATCGGCGACCCCATCCCAGGGTAGTTTGATGCCAGGCTGGACACGGAGAAGGATGACGGTGATGGGGTGGGCATGTCTGGAGGGGGAGGGCCTCCCCCTCCTCCCCCACCTCCCCCTCCACCCCCTCCTGGTGTGGAGGGGGCAGTGTTGGCTCCCGGAGTGCTGCCACCACTTCCTCCACCTCCACCAGCTAAGGAGCTGACAGAGAATGTGGAGCCACCACTGCTGCCAGGCCCACTTCCGCCTTGCTGGCTATACCTATCCAGTGGAAAGCTGTGTTATACAAAAAACAGAAAACAGGATGGGGGGAAAACGAGAGAGGAAAGAAGCAGGTTAGAATGTGTGTTGCACACTCTCAAAATCAGTAAATGTGTATGCACAGTGGCTGAGTTGGACAGCAGAGTAGTCCACACATGCCGTAAGGAGGCCTGGATACGACCATTACAACCTCAAACAAATCAGAAATGTAATTACGTAATTGTGTAACTGAGTAGCTGGCTACCAACAGGTGTTCTAGGAATGGAAATACTGTATTTTTTCATACGTACTGAAAATTTCAAGACATTTCAAAAAGGGTGTTGGTGTATCAACTATTGACACTGATAGTTCAATAACACCACAGCTAAAATCTTTAAGCATTGGAATAGAAAACGATTTTTCAAGCATCAGATTTTCAAACATAGGTAAAATTTTCCTGAAATTATTAACAATTGAACGGTGTTTGTGCCAACCCACTAAAATGTCAAAATTGAGTTAAACCTAGGAACATATGCGTATACCCAAAGGATTCATTCAGTTAAAATCAATCTGACGAAATCTGCATACTTTTGCCATAAATGACCGAAAAGGACCCTTAATTTCACAGCTGTGACATTCAAAGCCCCTTTTCTCAACACTGCACTTGTAACCACCATCCAATTATACAGCACATTATGGGCCCTCCTCTGGACACTAATAGGTAACTTGCCCATGGCAATTCAAATGTTAGGAGTAAATGAATTACCCCATGGGTAAAATAACCTGTCTGCTGTCTACACTCAAGCTGTAGATTAATTATTTTTAAACACTTTGGATTGGCCTTGAGAAGCAATTTCAAGTGAGCATTCAATCATTTCCTTTTGTTTTGTAGGAAGCTGCTTGTTACATGTTGGCACCAGAGTGACGCAAAGTTTTTAAAATTTCACATTTCACATTTAAGACTTACAGGCAATCTTGAACCAGTAAGCCCTTAACGTTGGTTAAGGTCTTCCTTGTAAATAATAATTAATCAGATTAACGCAGCCAGATGGTCAACTGAGGCATACGACATCTTGAGCTTGTACAGCTATTCTTTATCAACTGTCCATTTTCAACCATGTGCAATAATAAAATATAATGGGAAAGTTAACTATCATGCTTAATGACAAATAATACAAACGTATATTACAAAATTTTGCTCACAATTCTTTCCTATCTACAGTATATTGAAAGAAATATGTTACATATAAAAACAGTGATATGTATTCAACTGGGTACAGCCCACTTTGTACTATATCAAACATCACAATAATTTACATTCTACATTCATTTTCTCGCATGCAGTACACCTGAAGTGCGAAAAGCATTGTCTGCCAAGTACTCACGTATTGGGTGGGCAGTAGTGTGGGCTGTAGTTTCCACTCCCTGCGCTATTACTGGCAGTTGTGTATGGAGGGCTTCCAGGGTAGCCTAGGTAAGAGGGTCCCTCTCCATAATGTGGAGGTGGGGGAGGTGCATGGGGGGATCCGTAGTGGTCCGTTGCTCCTCCTCCAGCTCCTCCTGCCCCTCCATGGTTTCCAGACCCATCACCATCAGCAATGCTGGGGATCTGATCCACAAGAGATTCCAGACCAGAGAGAGACTTAGAGGTCATGTCTTGGTGGCTTACCACCCCGACATTGGGATTGGGCGGCTGCTTGTGGTGGTGGTCAAACTCGGGGTTGGAATTTTGCGAGTAAGCCATTGCTGAGTGGGGCTCGGAGTCCACTGAGTAGCTGCCATAACTTGGGTAGCTGATACCTGGAGAAGAACAACGTTTCAGTTAATCATGAATGCCAGATCTTCAGGATTTTGCATGCTTTCCTCCTGGAAAGGAGGTAACACTGAAACTCCATGTCCTACAAAAAATGTATGTTGCAACAATATATTACATTGAGATCCTACAGCTGTAATGATAACAAATAGGAGCATTAGGGTTCAGAGCTGTACAACTTCAACCTCATGTTAACAGTGACAAATACCACTTCCGTCACTACTTTGACAGCAGTTACCTCAAGACCAATTAGAACGCAGCATGTCAGAAGAACAGGAGAAATCATATTTACCTTGAGAATCTGATGATGCCCCAGCTGGGCTGGGAAACCTGCACTCCCCACCAGATTGGTTGTTGCCATTTGCAGCACCATCTGCACTTCCCTCATCCTTTGGTGCATCTGATGCGTCCTCAGGCATGGATGCTGGTGGCTCAAAATCAGGTGGACCTAGACTTGGGGAAGTTGGGGGAGGAGATCCTAGATTATGCTCTGAAGAAATGGCAGCACTAATTTCAGAGGAGAGGTCGGAGTGGGTGTATGCTTGTGATGATGCCTGCGGGGATGCTGGAGCTGTCGGATATGCCTGTGTTGAAACTGGGGATTGGTGGTAGGCATGTGAACCAGGTGATTGGCTGGGGTTCTGCATGGGGAACAGCTGTGGCTGCTGTGAGCTGCTGTACGGTGATGCCATGTTCTGCTGTGGGTTATAACCACTGGGCGATTGGATTCCATTTGGTGAAAAACAGTTGGGCGCTGAACCTGAACATGGGTCCTGGAGCATGTCTGGGAGCCCATTAACAACATTGTTGTTGTTGTTGTTGGTGGGGGGTGCAGGAGGAGGGGTGTCCTCAGTCTTAATCTTCTTTGGACGCCCTCTCTTCTTCTTAGGTGTATCACCATTTTTGGCCGTCTCTTTCGGCCTAGTGTCCTCCCGCCTCTCTTCTGGAGGCCCACCATCTTCTGGCTTAATTTTCTTAGGTCGACCACGCTTTTTCTTCACTGGTAGGTCTTCCTTCATGCCTCCATGGTTCAAATCAGTTAAATCGCCATTTGCCTGCTTTCCATACTCTGAGTAGTAGTTCCCTGATGCTGCAGCTGCAGCTGCAGCAGCGGCAGCTTGATTAGCAGCCTCTTCCTTGGCACGGTTCTCTGCTTCCACCTCCATAAAGTGCTTCAACTTGGATTCCGTAAATACCAGTTCTGATTCATCAAGCGTGGCCACCATGCCGTTCAGGTAATCACGAAACTTTTTGAGTGCTGCATAAAATGGGACCTTGTCGGCTGCACGGGGGAGCTGGGCACACCGGGCACTTGAAGATGGCATCACCCAGATATACTAAGAAATAGGACAAAAGATAGAGTCTTACAAAATGTATAATGTTAAAAAAAACCATCTACCAGAGAGCATCATTAATATCATAGGGATCACCAAAATCAGCTTCCCTTATTGCTACCATGTATTGGAACTGCTGCGATCATCAACCTACTGCCACTCCTCAACATTTCCCTACCATTCCCTCCATCCCACAAAAAGAAGAACCATCCAATTTGGTACATGATTGTCACCATACATGGTGATGCACCACTCAGGTCACCAATTCAGAGGGAGTAATAATGGATTGCTTAGCCCGGGAACCACATCAATGAGAAGCAATGATCTGCGCTACGTTCAATTGTCTGGATTGCACTCTCTCTTTCAACTGGTTTTTGGAGTCAATAATCCATCATTTCCGCTCTTGAATTAGAGACTGGAGCAACAAGGTGGCCAGACAAGTTTCTGTAAGCATCAAGCTAGTGTCTTACACATTTTCTTAGCTCACAGCTTCACGTATTGTGGCAAAATACTCTTCACTTGATTCTCTGACACATTCGCAGAGAGTCCACCAAACCTTGCCACTTTGCCACTCAACACATCATCACTGCCAACGTGCCACCAGCAAACTGAAGGGTAAAAGTTATAAACCACCCATAATGCGATCTGTTTCATACACACATGCACCTGCACAGCAGATGTATGGAACATATCACGTCCTTGACCAACCCCATGGAAAATGTTACATGCATGCATAATACAGCAGGACAACAATGGTTCTGTAACTGCATGTGCCTGGCAAGCAAAATGATGTGTAAATGAGATGGAAAAGAATCACCTGGGCTCAGATATAATGGGAAATCATACCAGATATCATATTTTAATAAATAACAAGGACACATGAATTAAGAGTAATTTTGAAGGCGACAATCCTAGGCATTTTACAAACCAACCTGCTTGTCCACTGCTTATTGCATTACCTTTTGCTAATATTGCAAGCAAATTTTGTATCTTTCCTGCTGGATCACAAGGGTGCAGGCACTTAAAAACTGTGATTGTCTTTTGTGTACTTCGATAGCGTTAGGTAACCAGACCTTGGCTGCCTAGTGCACAATGGCAGGAAGCAAAAGCCATATTGACCTTGATAATGAAGAATCAAGCAAATTGATAAAGATTATGTTAGTCGTTTCCTATGAAACAAAACCAATACCTCTCCTTGTCTTTATAGTGAAACCACTATTTTGTCTTGGTAAATAGATTAAAACTAGTCTAAACTGACAGTCTGCACATACGAGATACTAGATGCAGTGAAAAGGTGTCTATTATGAAATTTTGTTTGGTCCTGATCAAGGACATAACTGCATTTCATTGCAAATAGCAGGCACTTGTTTAGCATTAACAAATTACATGGAATGGAGTGAAGTTGCTACACATAGGTTTCAGTTTACTGCCAATCTTAATCACAATTACAGCATATCTTGATGTAAGTGCCCTTTAATTAATCATGGATCAGTGCACATAGCTGGCCCAACATGAAGCTGACCTGATAATTATAACCCCCTGCAAGACGCACGTGAGAGGCAGGAAGGTGAAGGGACATGGAGACAAGACCTCAGATGTTGGAGAGACATATCATACTTTCTACTTTAAGACCAGAATGATGAACACCAATGTCCATTTTGTTTTGGAATACGAAGGGAAAATCCAACGTGAATTCCTGTCAAGATGCAACCTTACACAATCTTATACTTTGTATTTGGGTGTCTTGAGAATTGGGCTGTGCAATTTACAAAAAACGACATGAAGCTAACACAGAGAGCCATGCCTGAGTGGTTGTTTCATCTCATAAAAACATGGCATGTACTTGTGGGAGGGTGAGCAAGACGGCTGGTTTGGAAAGTAATGCACTGCTAGTGGGGTGGCCAAGAATATATTCAAGACACGGCAACATCTCTTGACTTGCTGGAACACATGTGGATTGATAATAATTTTGATCAAATATTCTCTGAGAGCCTGAAAGTCTTCTGCATTAGCAATGATCTTGCAGCAGTTCTACATGATAAATTGGGGTGGTTTTTATCTTACATGGGCAGGTAGCCTCTGGAAATCATGCAAACTACCCAATCTTGAAGTCAGCTGATTTCTATCAGGTAGGGTGTGTTCATCTCAGCATGGATATCAACATGTACAAAAGTCAACCAGAGCTTCCATTTGTCTCTGAGCATTCTGAATGGCTGCTGGTTGTTATGGAGTGCTCCCTAGCAAGCCTCACCCAGCCTCTTTGGTATGTGTTATAATTTTATCTTTCACATACATGGCATATGCAAGTCTGTAACTTATAGCTATGGGCTGTTCCAGTAGGTGTGCCCAGTTAATGGTTTTTATGGTTTCATTGCCCAGTGAGTGCAAGGCCCTTCTGGGGGCAGGTGTGTCCAGTTGAAGTTGCAGAGATCTAACTTGTGCTATATGCAACATAGGGTGGAATTTTTGTCCCACTGCTACTTACTCTAACTTAGCAGTACCATTGCTAACACGGGTACTGCTAAGTTAGCCATAACTAGCAGTGGGAGAAAAATTCCACCCTTACTGTTCTTGGGTTATGGAGATGCCAGTAAAAATTACTCGGAGACATGGTGGTTTTAGATACAACCAGGAGGTAATCTGTTGGTATTATATTTTAAACTTTCATTTTGTCCTGATGCCATGTGAACCACAATGCCATTCTCTGTAAAGCACATACTGTCTGATTTATTTTACTCCCAACACATGTCACCAAGCCCCCTTCTCTCCATCCGTCCACCCCTCCACGGACTGCACTTGTTACCAACCTAATCTCACACACGTGGTCACCGCTGTCACCATCAATGCAATATATAGTCAACGCTGTTCTTTCCTTACCACGACAAGGGAATACGCAGTGTCAATGAACACTCAAATTAATAATTTATATCACAAATGTATGCTGCATGATTTAATTACAACATTGTTTGTGATACCACAAGTACAGTCCATGGAGGGGTGGATGGGTGGAGGAGAAGGGGGCTTGGTGACATGTGTTGGGATTAAAATAAATCAGACATACGTTAACTGGTTCTTTACATGTGGTGCTTTTTTTAAAAGGTAGCAATAGTCACTTACCGTACTGGTCCCATCCACTAACTCAGGTTGCCTTCCAAAAGGAAAATCCTTCTTCCCAGAGAACACCTCATAGATGAGCTTTCCATTGAAGACTGCTATTTTGGGCTTGAACTTTTGCAGTTTCTCTAAGAGGATTTGGCTTCCTGTAAAAGACAAAGAGGTGCGGGGCCACAAAATTATTTGAGAATTCAGGAAGCACAAATTATCAGAAAGAAAAGGACTCACCTTCTTTTATCTCTCTCCTAGTGAGATCAGCACTTCCTTTTGTAGCTCTGGACACCATGTTGGTGAAGCCAACGCCATATTGTAGAAGCTTGTAGTCATCGTCTGCTGTCATGGGCTCAGGAATAAGTCCGGAGAGGTACAAGCACTTCCCTGCGCATCGAATCAGGGACCTTGTTATTGATCACATCCAAAAATAAAAAGGCCCCAAGGAGGAATACATGAATGCACATCCATTACTGAATGGCTGTGATATATCTTTAACAAATTCTATCTCCACATTTTCAGATGGCTTGGCATCCATGTACTTCAATCTCCTTGTCATCTCCTAGCATACTCACAGAAGTGGTTCCCTGGTCCTGCATAGTGGTGACCCTTGTAAGCAGCAAACAAGCCAGGATTGATGCCAATCTGCCAGTAACAAAACGACAAGTTACATATGAGCAATGCCCTTTGACGCATGTTGATACTCACAATTATGATGTCCAGATTAGTCATTAGGTGATCTGGAAGTGTCCGCCGAGACACCTCCTCCTCAGACATGCCATTGAACCGGTCATGCTTCCTCCTCTCCTTCACTATGTGCTCCCCCATCTCCTCCTTTACCTTCTTCTTCTTCTTCATGGGGTCCACCATGGCATAAGGCTCTGGGTTATCCATCCTAAAACACACCCATTACATTTACATCCATAATTGAATTGGCAATATTTCAGTATGTGCCTAAGGTTATACTTTCAAGCATATGAAAGACACTTCAAATCTAATCACATGCATTTGTCTTTCCTTACAAACAGGTGTACAAGACTGGATGAAAGACATCCATTGGAACATCACCCAACAACCGTGCATAGTTGCACAAATGAAAACGATACACACCCATCCTCTGGCTTTATCTTCTTTTTCCTTCCCCTCTTCTTTGGCACGTTCTGCATCGGCATGGGCATGGCAGGTGGTGGGACGCCCATGTGTGGATCATCGTCCACAAAACTGTATGGGTCTTCTGGAGGGGGTTCTGTCTTTATCCTCCCAGCACCCAATGTCAGGTTCACTGGTTCTGAAGTCTCCATGTGAGCCTTCATCTCCAGGTCAGCACTGGTTTCATAACCGTCGTCTAGCGGTTCCTGTTTCATGGTGCTGCTGCTGGAGAGAATCTCCACTTTAGGTCTCCTTTCGGATATCATGAGGGCAGTGACTCTTAATTTTTCAGCCAACATTGGTCAGGTGGCATTTTTGAAATGTACAAGCGAAACTGGTGTAAGAACATGAGCAAAAGGAAGGCATTAAGTAACAGAACATCGCAAACACATGTGGCAAACTGATAGTGGCAACCACACAACATACACCCACTGCTTTAAAATTTTCTATTGCCTGCAGTTCCCTTCTTACCTTCTACCTACTTTTTGCTCATGTTTACACAAATGACCTTCATTCACATTAAGCAGAATTCCATACATGCAAGCAAATATTTAAAAATTTCACATAAAATTGACGTAACCAAACTTTCCTAAAGCCCAATGCGACCACATGAAGGATTTCACACATTATATTTGCCACACTGGGGAAGACCATACATTCACGTGCGACGATTCTTCATCAAGGCCTGATTAAATTCTACTGTCAATATCAACATTACTTTTGCACAAGTTTTTACAGTCTCTTGTAATGGCCAAAGTGCTCAACAACTTAAATTATTATGAAAAATACTCCACTTTAAGGCCTGTCACTTCTAATTTCGGTCAAAACAATAATTTCTGTGAAAAGTCAGGTTATGAGAAGATCATTACACACAGGCCCCTCTAAGACAATCCAAGCAGAAACCATAGTTTGAATGTAATTTAATCCCGTCCAAAAATTAGGAGAAAATATCTGCATTAAAATGACTATGCGTATTTCAAAATAAATAATCCTCCTGGGGCACTCAGTGAACCTCTAAGCCCAGTGGAACCTGGATAAGTCCAGTTACTTTAAAAGGATAGATCGAGATAGATCATGACAGGTGGATAGTAGAAAAACATCAACTTGCCGCCATTAATACATTTTCAACAAAACCCTTCAAATTCACTGTCATGCTGCATGCATATCCATTTATACATTAAACTTAAACAATCATATTTTGTCTATTCTGTGTGTTTTGTGTCAGTAGCCTCATTACAGTGCATGACCTGTATGGAGCTCAAATCAGTGGTTCTCAAATTGCATACTGCAGTTCATAATGGGATGCGAACAGATAAGCAGGCAATTATTGGAGGTGAATGACAATTTGCCTGGCCGCAGGATCATCTGCTCCTCCTTAAGGTTAAAAACATTGTCCTATATCGTACCTGGCAAAAGATGTGCATGGCTTTGGTGTCAATTACGTGGGCCACTCCCTACCTTAACTGATTACATAGGCCATAGGGCAACTGCAGGCTGCTCATAAAATTAAGTTTAAACTAATTGCATTCATTATTAAAATGAAGTATTTGTTGCGCTGCTACAAGTAAATGATAAAAAACTTGTTGACCCTTGATACTGTTTGGTAATCGTCAAACAAGAGCAAGAATCAACAAACTATATTTCACTTACTATTAGTCCAGCAACTGGGCATCAGTGATGTTCAGTTAGGCTCTTACAGGAAATATTTAACTAAATGAAGGACTCTATCAGGCCATTTATTTTTATCATAGACAACTACAGTAACATGATGTGTGAAGGAAAGCCTAGTCCACCGTGTGTTATATCATGTCTTCCCAAGGTTGGCAGAAGGCACGATATACACTGTGCGCAATTCCTATATAGTCGTGAATCAACCAAATCAAGTTTCCATCGCAGCAGACATTGACTTTCAAGATATTATTGTTTTGTTTGTAGCATATAAGTAGGAGCAAAAATAGCATGGGGGAATGTTTATCAGCAGCATATCTTCATCTCACTCTGGGAACCAACAAACTGACAAGTGATAATTAAATTACACTAGTTATGTAAGAAATTGTGCTTTCAATAATGTTTCAGCCTCAATTGAATTACTACATCTGATAAGCTTCACTGTGAATTACAATGCCTGATAAACACTTGAGTTCACACATCTTGAAATTAATGCAATGATAATTATTCTTCTCTCCAAGATTAAAGGCACAATTTGCATGCAACATGTTTGATAAAAATTTGCATGTTTCTTCCAAGTCCAAACATTTCAGTACATGAAATTCAATGCTATTTCCTAAGACAGATGTTGTGTGGTACGGCAGAGACACCTAAGTGCCAAGACAGTTTTCGAACCTTTGGTGTTTCTGCCGTACCACGCGACAGTTCCTTCCAAGGCATAATATTTCTGAATACTATATTGAATGTTATTTCCTAAGAATAAACGAGGTACAAAGATGCGCCAAACTGATGCAAGTCTGAAATTTTTATACATTCAAATCAAGGCGTACCTCAGCGGTTCTTAACCTAGGTGCCTGCTCGCACCCCCTGGGGGTGCGAGCAAGGTGCACCTCTGCCCTTAGTCTAACTAATAACTTAATCAATCACCCCTGGTATAGGGGGTGCGACAAGGACCAACTATCTTCAAAGGGGTGTGGAGGCTCGAAAAGGTTAAGAACCCCTGGCATACCTGAACCAAACACTGTCAGTTCCTTTGTTTGGTCCATAACTTAATAAATAACCCTACAGGCTATCTGCACAAAGGCAAATTGATCATGAGAGCTATTTCTTCTCTCTAGATTGAGCCAATCACAACCCATTACCTGACCAGTAGCCATGACAATCTCAGCCAAACACAGTCAGTGCTAGCACCACATTTAAGGAAAAGTCTGACTTCCTATCTTGATCTAGGCTTTTTATCCCAGCAATTTGCCATCTCTGCTTATATACACAATTGATGTATCACTGGCCAGTTGGGCACCAAGATCTATTCACTGTTACTTCAAGACTCGGAAAGCAATGGTATCACCTGAGCCTGTACAGAATTGGACAACAATGGCACACTTGAAGCTTCAGCAATATTCGCTGCTACTTGCTGCACGTGCTCAATACTTTTCGACTTTAATCGGAAGCTTTTCTCCTACCATTCGACATGAACAACACATTGAAAAGCATTGGAGCATATCATGATTCATTAAGTTTTTGGGAATAAAACAACAGTAAAACTGCGTGTACATGCAAGCGATTTATCAGGATGTTGCAGCATGGTACATTGCTGAGCAAAAGTAGCAATGGTGGTAACAATATTGGTCTCATCGCTGCATCATCACTGATAAATCGCTCGCATGTAAACACGCTTTAAGCCCTGCTATACCAGTTTGGATGTATGAAACACACCTAACTTCATGGTAAGCAAGAAACGATCCTTCATGTGTCATAATTATAAACCACCAAGCTCAGTCTCATGAATTACATCACTAATGAGCAGGTATTCCCCACTTGGCAATCCTGGTGCACTTGTGAGGCAACACCATCCCAGTTTTTTCCCTTGCCCAGCAACCTCATCACGCAGATAAACCCATGGCCACGCACTATCTATCGGCAGCGGCACATCCTCACGTGCCATGTGCCACAGCCTACCTTGTCAGCACAGCCTGCGACACATCTACCCACTCCATTACACTCGGCCCATTTCAACGCCAGGTATCCTCCGCATGACCCAGGTAGCTCCTGCATGCACGCCGTGCCTTCTCTAACGTCATTTGCAGCACCAGCCGTGTGGGAACGCACACATTGGGCAACCCCCACTGGTTACCTAACTTTCACATTCACACACTTCAATAACACATCCACCTTGCATAACCTGAACAGTGTAAACAAACCATTAAGGGTCCCCCCCATCCCCTTACATGTCTCCATACAGGCTATCCATGGACTAGGCCTAGGCCCCCCTTGTGTGTTCCAAAAACTTGTATTATTTTGCTCTGTGGTGCTTCAGCCTCCCCGTTTTTTTTTCCCTCACAGTGTCCACCCTCACTCTCTCTCTCTCTTCCCCTCGCCTCCTTCTCTACTACACACAGAGAGTCCCCCTCACAACTCCCCCAACCCAAACCAAACAGTCCAATCAGAGTAAAGCACACTCACAACTTGATGCCGTGATTGTCTGGCACGACTGGGGGCGCGTCCTGCGTCTCCATCGCCGCCCCGAGGAGCGTGGCGGTCTCCCTAAAAAGAGTAGCAACCTGCATCACCACGGGGTCTTTCTGGAACTAGGGGCGGCCCCTCGGCCCTCCTCCTGGCCACGGCAGCAGCACGACGACACGTGCTTCCTTCCTCCTCCCTCCCTGGTTATTGCTGCCACCGACCGCTCCCACCCCTCCATCCGGACCCCATTCGAACAACACCCCAGTCGGCAACACCAGGGGCGGAACACGGTCCTCCAGCGGTAGGCAACCCCTCGCTACTCTCAGCACTGGCACCTAATGGCCGGCCATTTAAATATGGCTAACCAAACGAGCATCAAGACTCCCCCTGGATGAAGTATAAAAAAATATTCGGAGGGAGGGGGGGCAGGGGAGAGGGGAGGGCTAGTGGGGAGAGAGAGAAAAAAAAGGAGGGAAGAGGCAGACGGGTTGTGATTGGCTGCTGGGGTGGCAGGAGGGGGGGTGCGGAGGGAGAGGGGGGAGGGGGGCTAAAAATCAATAGCATGCAAAGGGGGGAGGGGGAATTTTTACATGGAGGGGGTTGTGTACCCAGAAGGGACGCCATTTTGGGTCTAAACGTTGGGGGACATTTTGGCGGTGGTGCCAGACGGACTGTTCCCGAAGCAGCTTTTTTAAAGAGCTGTGACTGCTACTCCGCGAATAATACAGCGGGAAGAAGCTGTAACAGCGAAAGGGGCTCCCGGCTCCCCCACGACCTATCAGATCGAAGATCGAGTGAAGTTCAAATTCGTTTTTACCTAAAGCAGCGCAAAATCGAGCTATGACAGCCCCTCCGCTACAGCTATAGGAGGGGGCTGTCGCAGCGGTCGGGAAAAGCTGTGACAGCGCCTGTATTGTATAGCAATCCGGCATTCTACAGCGAAAGGGGAGGGGCTCCCGGCCCCTGCCCACCAATCAGATCACGTCGAGGTCACGTGAAGGCCTGTTCTTAAAGCAGTTTTTTTTTGCGCAAAATTCGATCTGTGCAGCTATAACTGCCGTTCCCAAAGTAAATAATTATTGTTTACATTCAGGATGCAGCTGTGAAACATTGGTGACACGGATAGAACAAACGTTCGGCGGGGGACGGGGAAAAGTCGAATTTGAACCTATCATGGCAGATCGATCTGATTGGTCGAGAAGAGCCGGAAGCCCCTCCCCCTTCCCTGTAGAACGCTACTAGTACATCACGCCGTCACAGCTTTTGCCAGCTGTAGCATTCCCGACAGCCCTCTCCCAGATGTCGCGGGGAAGCTATAACAGCGCGATATTGCGTTAAAAAATGCTGCTTTGATAACGCAACAAGCGGCAACATACCTTCCGGCATTCTACATCGAAAAGGGAGGGCCTTCCGGCTCTTTCCGACCAATCAGAAAGTGGTCACGTGATCAGTTCAAATTCGACTTTCCCGCCTCCGCCGAACTTGCTTCTATCCGAGTCACCATAGTTTCCATGCTTATGGAGCTGTCACAGCTGATTACAAACCGACAATTGACAACTTTGGGAACGACATCACTTGACTGAGCTGCTGCCACAGAGCGATTTTAGCTGCTTTGGGAGATCTACCAGGTGGGTTTGGCAACAGTGCGCTGATGGGAGCCAACATGGGGTGTTGCGCATGCGTGGTGGACAAGAGAAGGGGGGGATGACAGAGGGGGGGTTGGATTTTGACGGTGGGACAAGGGGACAGCGTGACGGGAAGCTCACCTCATGAGACCGTGCCCCCAGTACGGGGTGTCCATGAAGGCAGCCATGGGGGCCGCCCGCCCCCTGGTCTGAAACCACGGACGGAATTTAAATAGCCAGGGTGCTGGGGGGGACGGATACCGAGGCCTCGCTTCGAAACCAGAAAACGCCCGCCCTTGCCAGCCCCCCCTTTTCCCCCCCCCTTCCGACACGAGCTCCGCGAGATTGATTCCCTAATCAGCTGGAAGCTGGCTAGGCTTCCACGGCCCCCATTGGTGGGTGGGGCTTTTAGGAGGGAGGGGAATGCAAGGGGGGAGGGAGGGGGGGGGGGATCAGAGAGAGGGGAAGGTGAGGATCTGGGGGGGAGGCAAAGAGGGGGGAGGTGGACGCCCGGTCCCCCCCATACCCTCACCTCCCCCTCATTGCAATGCCCACTCATACGCCACCTGTACTACAAAACCAAAAGTAAAACCGTATCCCACAATACAGTACTTTAAAATTACTGACAACAATAATGAAAAGTGGCAACACAGCTCTTTTGTACACGACTGTACCAAGATCGCAGTGTTGCGAAATTTCCTCACAGCGCTGAACAAACTTTCATCAATTTAATATCATGTAACGTCTCACTTTTGTACAATTTTGGAATAATGTCAGTAGAGGTCTAATGGTGGAGGGGAGGGTTCGGCGCTGATGCGTTGGAGCTCACGGAGGCCCTCAAGGACCAGCTTGATGTTGGCTTTCACTTTGGCGGAATCGGACGTTAGGCGGTCCAGCTTGGTCTTGAGGTCTGGCACTTTGCGGTCGATGAAGCGGAGGGCTTCGTCGTAGGTCAGCTCCACGTAGAAGCCGTAGCCGACACAAACGCATATTTTGGATGGGTCGGGCCTGGCAGTAGAAAAGAGTTCAATCAGTTTCAATGCACCAATACACTGCACTGTGTCATCATAAGTAATTATTCTGAACAGTTGGCTGAACTTTGTTATTAATTACTGACGAGGAACAGCCTTTTGTTCTGGGTATACCATCGATCATTCAGCCTAAGACATGCATGAAGCTGTGTAGCCACAGTTTGGCTAACAAGTTGAATTATGTGAACCTGATAGTTAGAGGTGACCACTTACACTTTGGCCTGTACATAGAAATTGCAACCAATGTCGACTTTTGTACTCATTGGTTTGCTTGCAAGATCTGCCTCTTTCATCACTCGTATGCTTCGCTCCAGCTCGGTATACTCTGCAATTTCAGTAATCACCTTGTCACGCTCCTCGACCACTTTGCTGTAATTATCAGGAATATATTAGTACCAAACCCGTAACCACACTTTACTTATTTTACCACTCTTGATTTTACTTATTCCTACCAACAACTGTCAATAAAGCATTGCAACAAATGGCATGCACAAAAATGAAGCACTAGCCTGTCAAACTAGCCGAAGTGGAAGTTTTTATTATTATTATTATTTTATTTTACTGTACCCCATTATCGGGCCCTGGGCCCTTGTTAGGGGAGTGGGATACCACCATGTTTGGAATCGTACATAATGTGTATGTTTTAATTGTTCCAAGGGTAAGTAGGAGGGGATGTGCGAAGTGCAAGTGCAATGTCGTATATTGGTCATTTTGTGAACTCCCCTGGGTGGATTAATCTAGCGGAAATTTCCACAAAGTGGCAGTTACATCAACACAATTCATGGAAATGTCTCTTGACAATATGTTGTGAAACCTGTACATAACCAGGCAATGCCCATCGTGTTCATACACATGGCACGTACATGTTATGTCAAGAACTAGCTATCATAATTATTCTCAAGTAATTTAACTAATGCAAGTGTAATTATTTCAGTACAATGGCAGGAGAAAGCCAAATATTAGCAGACTAGAATCAAATGTGTCAAAGTTCAACCTGAGGTCAGATCTGAGGACATCGTTAAGAAACGCCTCGTAGCTCAGAATCTTCTGGCGTCTCCTCTCCTGGTCCATGACTCCTCGCAGGTTTTAGGGAGTGTCTCTCGCTCAAGTTACGGGTCCTGCAAGATGAAAATAATTAGTCAAAAGTGGACCAAACCTGGCCAAAAAAGATGAACAAACCATGTGCCGCCATTGATGGTGGTTGATGAGACGGTCTCTAGATGGCGACAAATCAGTACGAACTGCGTGCACCAGGTGGCAGCAGCTTACAAGCACTACATTTACGACTGTATTGAGAGATAATACTGTATTTCCTGTATTGTATTTATTCGCTATAATTATCATTCCCATGTAAGAGATCAAATTCAGGCCCCCAGTAACACACGAATGTTCAGTGAACATCAAGAGAATTTTCAGTAGCATTACTGACCATTTGTGGGTGCGGAGTTATTATCTGGCATTGGACTTGCATAACACTACTGCGTAGCATGACAAATTTAGTTAATGATAATCAGTAGTGTATGGTTACTATGTAAGTTAAAATTTAGAAACCAATTTCAAATGTTAAGAAGTAGGTCAAATGGCGATACACAGGTTATGGCGTTCACTGAACATTTTTTGTTACATAAAAAAACTGCCTTTTTTTCAGTCGTACCCTTCCCTCATTGTCAGATCAAGTTGATTAATTGAAACGAAAGTTCTCATAATAGCAAAACTTCAGGTTATACTGTGGGTCCTCCTCATTCAAAGAAGGCGATGAAACCGAAGATTTATGGTGCCTTCACAGTGCAAAAGGAGAAAGCAATAGCTGTAGACGGGCTTCACCGTGTACCCTGCTGGACGTACGTGACTGAAGAAGGAATATGCATAACAATTTTGATAAGGATAATGATAGTTTAGTCACTGACAGTGTGTGCAGCGTATTGTCCATATGATTAAATGTGTAGTTATTTACAAATTAAATCCACATATAGTCACTGCTGGCAGGGCAGGCTTCACACTTTCAGTCTGATGAATCTGAGCTGCTGCTGCTGCTAGAGGAGGACTTCTTGTGTTTCTTCTTCTTGGTCTTATGCTTGTGACTGTGATGTTTTTTCTTATGCTTCTTGCTACTGCTTTTCGATTTCTTCTTGTGCTTATGGGAGTGATGGTGATGCCTCTTTTTATTGTCCAATTCAGTTGCACCTGTTTTGTCAACTGAAACTGTAGGAAGAGGAAGTTGTGGTGGGAGGGCTGGACCATAAGCCTCAGTTTCCTTCTCAGGAGTGTGCACTGGCTCATTCAAGCTGTCAAAATCCAGGTTGGCAAATATGCCAGTAGCAATCTTCGCAGGTGGTTCATGTTCAACATTGCGGCTGGCAGCACGCTTAGGACCAAATGTGACTGCTGACGAGGAGGAGGAGGAGGCAGAAGTGGGGCGATCTGGACGGCTGAATACAGGCTTGGAGAAAGGCAATGATTCAGGTTTGGGGACAGGAAAAGATGCAGGTTTGGGGATGGACACAGGCTCAGGCTTGGTGACAGGTAAAGTTTCAGGCTTTGTGCCAGGCAAAGGTTCAGCCCTAGTTTCAGGGACAGCTGGAATTCTGGTTGCAGGCTTGGGAGCTGGATCCTGCTCAGGCTCAGAGTCACTCTCTGCAAAGATGGACCGGAAGAGATCCATGGGTGGTCGTGGTCGTTCCTCTTCCTGTTATACGAAAAGAAGAACCTTCACTAATTTGATTAAAATCTAATAAAGCTAATTAAACCTTCAAATATTGAAAATGAATTTTTCACACTGTATTATCAGATCTCCGGTGTCATAAAGGTGCTTTTACATGTGAGCAATTTGACGAGCGAAGTAACCAATATTGTTTGAGGTGAAAGTAACAATTTTCGCCTCAAACAATACTGGCTGCTTGGGTTACTCAGCAATGTTACCACTCATCAAATCGCCCACTTGTAAACGCACCTTAATACACGTGTAGCAGTAGCACTTATCTTCCCAAATAGCCATCATGCACGTATTAAAAAATTTGTATTAATAATGACATGCAAATCATATTACTTACCTCCTCCTCAGGTTTCTTTCTCCAACTAGGTGGAACATGTGAGGACTTTGGAATTTCTGTAGAAACATCTGTATTCATAGGTTTTGGTGTTTCCGTAGGTTTTGGTGTTTCCGTAGGTTTTGATGTTTCCATAGGTTCTGGTATTTCCATGACACTTTCACTAGAAGGTGCCTCCTGAGACTTTTCATCACCCTGTGTCAATGCCAAAAGGCCTGGAGTTGAATCAGCTTCATTTGGCTCCTTTTCCTTTGGCTCATCTTTCCACAGAAGGAAATTGAAAAGAGACAGCTTGTCCTTTTTCACTGTTGGTACTCCAACAGTCGAGGAACTGCAAAAAATTTGGGGGTCAGAATATTCTTCCCACTAATTCTAAATTAGTCTTCATACTCTGGGAATGGATCTGGGATGTTGAAGCGACGACATAAGAGACGATCTGGATGCCATTCAACAACCATGCGGGTGGACTTGCCATATATCTTGGTCGAGGTAGCAGGTTTTTCTGTACTCTTCTGTGGCACAACATCAGCTTCATGAAGAGGAACATCCACCAAGTCATCAGAATGGTGGGCCGAAACAAATCGAGAAGCCATTCCCCCAGAGAGGGGCTTGAAAAGCTGCGATGCCCTGCGAAATTCAAATAACTCCTTTTCCCTCTCCCATTCGGTGCAGGATGACTTGTACAATTCAGACACCTCATCTGTAAATGAACTCCATTAGACCTTCTCTTAAGAACTTAACAAGCTTATCATACCTTGTCTTCCCTCCTTGGTCAACTTCAGGTACTTCTCATATCTCTCCTGCTTTGCTGTGTCCTTCATAAAGGGTTTAAAAGATTGTTGCTCAAATTTCTGAGCCATATGTTCAGCGGTAGGAACTCCCGCAGCAACAAACTTCAGCTTCCTCTCTGCATTCTCCTTGGATGCTTTTGTTTCAACTGCTGTACGCACCACACTTTCAGGCTGTTTCACTTCTTTGGCATTAGGCGTTGCAGAAAGTTTTGCTTCAACCTTCGGTGCTGGTTCAGGCTGTTTCACTCCTTCCACTTTGGCTTTAGGTGTTTCAGAAGCTTTTGCTTCAACCTTTGGTGCTGATTCAGGCATTTGAGTTTCAAATATTCTATTTATTACAGCTCGTTTTGCTTCTGCAGTTGGAGCATCAGCCATTATAGCCTTTCTGTCATTTGCGTTGAGATCATGTCGACCCAATCCTCTAGGTCTTTCTACTGCCTGCGATGATTCTGGTAGGGGCTCAAAGCGTGACTTGCGAATCCTATGCACTGGTTTCCAGTTATCTGGCAGCTTAGGAGGTGGGTACATTTTTGGCGGCATGCAAATTCCCATTTTTACGAATCCCTCTAGAACTTTGTCCACACCCTCATCAGGTTTCTTGATCGCCTTCTTTGGCAACTTCTTTGGTGCTTTTTTCTTTTCAGATTCAAGTTCAAAGTCATACTGGCTCATATCTTCTCGAGTGTATATCTCTTCATCTTCATCTTCAAATGCACCAACTCCAAATGCCTGCAGATATTGCATGCAATAACATTAAAATATCTCACATATTTGCAAAAACTTTGAGGCTTTGCTACCAACTTTTGAAGACTTTTGGGACTTATATGCATTACTTCTAATCTAGTATAGCCTTATTCTGATTATTATGATGATTACCATGATGATCATTTACCTGCCCAGCAATATTGAGCTTCCTGTTCTTCTCTACAATCTTCAGCGATGAAGGAAAAAGCTCAAACCGTGGGGTCAGGAGGGCATCTCGGTCTAGCCCCTTGTATCCAAGCCCATGGTAGTTATCTCTAGGCAAGCAAGGTGGTTGCTCTATATCTTCAGGAGCAAATGTAATGCTTGGGTCATCTTCATCCACTGATGAATCTGATTCTTCACCAGCTGATGCAGTCAAAGGTAAGGAGCAGCCATACATCTTCTTGTTGTGATCGTGACGTTTCTTCTTCTTCTCTTTCTTAGTCACTCGTGGCCCAGTTCCTTGTCCAGGTCTCCAGCCCATCTTCATCAGCAACCTGACTCCAATAGTCATCCTAGAACATCAACATGTGTTATATTCCATCTATATGTTCATACATGCAAACTTACTTGACAGGTTTGATCAGCTGTTCAAGCACTGGCTCCAAAGCTCCCGATCTTTGCTCCGGAAAGCGTTTCCGGCTCTCCCCCATCCCACTATCAAAATCCTCCGTGGTCTGAAGCTTTCGAGGAGCAATCCCAAACTCGCCCAAGTCCTCCTGGTCCATAAAGTCCTCTGGTTTCTGCTGCCGTCCCCCTGCATACTTGTTTCTTCTCGTGGACTTGAATGTTGCTGGCGTCCAACCCTCCTCTGAGCCCACAGTGTTGAAGTAACCAGCCGAGAAACCCCCTGTAAATGCTCCATGAAAGCGCCGTCTTCCTTGCTCATCCGTAACAATCTGGTCTTCAACCTTCACCGGTTTCTTTCGTGTCGCTGAATCTGCAACAGAATTGGTACCGTTATTAATTCAGCTATAAACTGACATCGTCACATTCTACGACTGAATCAACTGTTTCATTGCAGTTTTTTTTTTTTTTTTAATCAGTTTAAAACAAGTGGCTTACCTTCATCCAATTCTGGCAGAGGTGTCCCGTATGCGTGGTAATCGGTCACATCGTCGAAATTCATTTTCAGTTACTAGACCTGCACTAACTTAGTGCAAATATCAAAACATTCACGTCAAAATGAACCTCGAACCTCGAACGACATCACATTCGACACGAATCGGCAGCCATTATTCGCAAATATCACAATTGACAGATCAATTTCCTATCTCGTTGCGATCTGAATTAGACAAAAAAAAAGATATATTCTACACATTACTTATATATTTAAGAGTACATTCAGTCATAATAAATGGTAAATAATTTAAAAAATTATTGTTACTGATTCGCCTGCATACACTGACAACAGTTATTTCTAATAGTTATAACTGCTACTCCCGAAAACGTTATCCGCTCGGGTAGTAACTGCTACTGCCGTATTGTGTACTGTACCTGGCCTCAGTTGCCTCAGCTCCACCAATCACCTAAACACATGCCATCATACAGCACTAACGACAGTATGAAGATGGCACTAAATGGTCCTTACATCTCTCACATTAAATGACAGGGCAGGTTATGAAAATCGGCAAATAAAGTCTCTTTATTAATAACTTACACAATTTGGATGAATGATAAACACAACAGAAAATTATACTGTGATTGGAAAAAATTGTTCACTCGGGCTTGTTCCCGCTGCGGTGGCAGATGCCGTCTGGGACATTTCCTAACAGCCCGATCATCTCCAGTTCTGCGTTTCGGAGGACCCACTGGTGCTCCATTATCTCAAGCGCTTCCCACTCCGCCTTGAAGGCAGCTTTTGGGTCTTGAGGCATGGCCATGGCCGCCCCGCTCATCTGCTCCTGCATTATGCGCGCTTGGTCAGCCGCTGAAAATATATTGGAATCGACCTCGTAAAGTGCCTGTGGGCACATGGGAATGAAGGATACAGTCCGGAGTAAGCTTACCGTTATTCTCGCCTAAGACAAGTGTGTATATGCTACGGAGACCAAACACATTGATGAAATACCAAGAGGCAGATGACACCCAGGATGCATCCAAAGATAGAAGTTCAATTCCTCGCTGCAGCATTGGTTTGAAGCGCAGGGTGAGGGGGAATGGCACTTTGGCTGTCAATGGCAAGAAATAGTTAATTATCATTAAAAATGCACAACATACTTCTATTCAAAATATTTTGCAAACAAAACAATGTATTACTTGTCAAGTGTTTTATAATTTACATCCATATACTGTATTAAAACGAGCCACATTATGAAGCGTACTTTTCTAAAATGAATATTACAAATCAGTCACATAACTGAGACACAGAGGTATACAACATGTAAAACTTCAGTAAGAAACCCCGTCATCTTGCGAGCAAGATGATGCCTTTACTTGTAACAAATCCTGAAAAGGTCCAGTTGATCCAACCACCAATCATAAGCATTGGCAAGACGTTGGTTACGTTTCCCTTCAGCATGTCCGTCATCATGTTCGGATCTGATATTGGGTTCTGCGTCGGAGGATTCCGCTTCTGGGTCTTAAAGTAACCTGCCATTGCGGGAAGCAATTAGGACATGCCCCTAAGACCATGACATGCAATTGCATGCTTACCTGTCTCCTCATTGTTGAAGTAATGCTTCCTCATGAGAAAAGACTGCTTCGGGAGGTACCTCCCATTCTCTCTCAGCGCGCGGGATCTGATCATTGCTTGACTGCAATGAAACATCACATTCAGCAAAATACATGTATAAATTTAAGAAATGCTATCAAGTAATTAAACATCTAGGCAATGTTTGTTTGTTTGTCCAGGTAGATGGGGAAGCTGCCGAGGGTGGGCGTGGTAGCCAGTGGTATACCCATTTCGTACCCAGTGTGTTTACCATCGAAACAAGCCATGCGAAGAATGGATTCTGCCGTTAGCAATTAAGCATGGCGCACCTCCTGCATAACAAGTGGTGCTTGCATCAACTGCGGCTTTACCATGTCCGCTTGAAACGTAACGATGCGGTGTCCCCCACTGCCTCACCTGTCCTGAACCTGCACCAGCTCCACCTTCTTCTGCGACGTGAGCAGGATGGACACATAGTGCCTGACTATCCCGATGAGGAAAGTGATGACCACGATGGGCAGGAAGACCCAGGCCCTGATGTTGGAGTCCAGCAGAAGCTCTGCCATCTTGGTCTGATGTTGCAAAGCAGCGGTAGTATCGCCAAGGCCTCCCATCGATCGATCCGCTACCAAAAATTCCGCGTGCGAAAAAAATTTGCAGACAATTTGCGGATTGCGATAATTGCGAAGCAACGGAATCGAACCAGGTTGCAAAATATTCGGGAGATTTTCCGTATTTTTGAGTCATACGGGCAGTGGTGCCAATGGTTGTTCAGGGTGAGCTGTATTTTATTTTTGCGTGCAGTGCACCCTGCTGCCGGCGAGTGCCGCTGTTCCAAGATGGCGAACCGTACGGTGAAAGACGCCAAATCCGTGAAGGGAACGAACCCTCAGTACCTGATCGAGAAGATCATTCGGTCCAGGATATACGACAGCAGGTTCTGGAAGGAAGAATGCTTCGCTCTCACTGGTAATTTACTGCACGTGGCCAATTGGAGGATCTCAAAGTTTGTTATTGTTTACAAGGTGACACAAAATGCTTGGTGTTACATATGTACTTACTTACCCTTACATGTCATTACATGTGTACTTACTGACACATGCATGTACTGTTACATCTGTAATGAATGCACATGTAACATACTGGACTTTATTTACAGCCGAACTGCTGGTGGATAAGGCTATGGAGCTGAAGTTTGTGGGCGGCGTGTTTGGAGGAAATATCAAGCCAACGCCTTTCCTCTGCCTGACTCTTAAGATGCTGCAGATTCAGCCGGAGAAGGACATTGTGGTTGAGTTTATCAAGAATGAACAGTTCAAGTATGTGCGCATATTGGGCGCCTTTTATATGCGCTTGGTGGGCACTTCACTCGATATTTACAAGTATTTGGAGCCGCTTCTGAATGACTACAGGAAGATCCGCAGACAGAACAGGCAGGGTGTGTATGAAATGCACCATGTGGATGAGTTCATAGATGAGCTGCTGAGGGAGGAGCGTTGCTGCGATGTTATACTCCCACGAATCCAGAAGAGGCATGTACTCGAGGAAAATAATGAGCTGGAGCCGAGGGTGTCGGCTCTTGAAGATGACATGGAAGAGATGGAGTCCAGTTCTGATGAAGAAGAGATTGCACCGCCCGTCGAGAATAGCCCCAAGCAGAGGGGTAGCGGAGGGAACCCCGGAGTTGGGGGCTACCGGGACCTGGACAAGCCACGACGCAGCCCATCTCCGAGGTTCAGGCGGTCCAGATCAAGGGAGAGGGAGAGGGACAGGGGAGAAAAGGAGAGAGATCGGGACAGGAGGTATGTTCTGCATTAATGATTCACACAAGTGCTTAAATATTACATTTTGGCCACAATATATAAGTTCAGTTAAATGTGACTAGAGTGGTGGAGTACGGTACTTATCCTTCTTTCTTATGTTACAGAGGGCACAGTCCAGAAAGGCAGGATAAAAAGCGCCGCCGCAGCCGATCCCGTGAGCGCAGACATCGCTCGCAATCACCATCTTCACGGCACCACCATCGGGATGCTACCCGGAAACACAAGGAGAAGGATCGTGACAGGGAGAAGACGACGCGGGATAAGACAGAGAGAAAAGATAGGGACAGGAAGCATCGGGATGATCGGAAGAGAGATGGAAGAAAGTCTGGTACTAGTGGTGGAACTACCCGAGACATGGAAATCGCAGAGACCAATGCGCTACGAGCGCAGTTGGGGTTGCCGCCACTGAGGCCATAAGTGTGTAACAATGAAGCCTAATCTCCCCATTTTTATGTACCATTATTAATAATAAAATACCATAGAAATGTGTTTATTATTATTTGGTGAATTGAAGCCTTGTCTCATAATATTCTGAGGATTTGTCTAAGCAAGCGTTATTAACTATGGATCGAGAGGTGAGCGATTTAAGCGGCATTTTGGATTTGCAGGGAACTGATGTCGCATATTTAGTCATTAATAACTGCAATGGTCTTCACTAGTTTGAACTACCACCAGCAGATTGGAATATTTCACTCTTGCTATTACCGCTTGGATTATTGTTACCAACATTATAGTGAGCATCTACTTGCTTTGGATACATTACCGATCACATTACCTAATTTAATGCTGTATCTGCGATAAATTGTGAATCCACTTTAACAACAGTGATTAAATTGTGATGGTGTGTAATTGCACGTTATACATGTGGCGAATACCACTCCACATTTCCACCTAGCTTGGCTTTTCCTTCGCAGAGTTGGGCTTTGATTCGTGGGCCACTAACAGCCCGTCCAGGCATTCCATACAGCGGATACCGTGGCCCACAACAACGTGCTCACCTTCGTGCCTTCCTGAAGGAGAAACTGGATGCCTTGCTCGAAGAGGAGCGGCAAGCACAAGCTCATGGGGACCCAGTCAATCTCTCTTCTGTGCCTACCATCACGATTGCTTCTCCAAGTCCTTTACCTACTCCTCCTGTGCGTATCCCGTCGCCACCACCTTCCACGTCATTTCCATCCACCACCGCCCACTCTTCAACCGCGCCTGGGCCTGAGCATGGACACAGCAGTGGGATGGTGGTGAGGGCACAGAGAGTCTTCTCATTCCTCAGGAGGTCATCTGTTGGGTCTGCAAGTCATCGTGAATCGCAAAGTCACACCCAGCAGGTGGTTGAGATGCAGCAAGACCACAACCAGCTGGTGATGGACCAGCAGCAAGAGCAACACACCCAGCAGGTAGTAGAGCTGCAGCATGATCTCCAGCTGGTGGTGGACCAGCAGCTACAACAACCAACCCAGCAGGTGGAAGAACAACCTCAGCAAGCACTGCTAACACCCCAGGAAGCAACGAGAGACTTTCTACAAGATGACAGTGATTACGACGACAGCAATGAGGACGACATGGATGTGGATCCGTCTACCTCCATATCCTCCTCTTTAGCGCCCTCATCATACGACGAGGAGTCATGAACCGGCTAAAGACAACCTCCAGAAGAGGAGGTTTCATTTATTAAGTAATGGTGTACATGAATAAACCTATAAAAAATATTATAGAACCATTTGCTTCAGGTAATGTTTGAAAATGCCGCGCTGTGCTACACTATCGCCTCATGTGTTACATGCATCATTTTCACGGCTTTTTAAAAATTTATAAAAGTAAATATATTTTCACAGCCTTTTTAAAAAATGTAAAATTACATAAATGCTAAAATACTATACTAGAACGTGTACTATAAAAGTCTCCAGAAATACCATCGCGGCTCGCTTCGCTCAAATTTTTCTAGGCCTGCGGTTTGAGGAGTTAGAGGACGCTCGCTTCGCTCGCGTTTAATTAGACAAATTTTAAAATATATTTTGATGACTTGTGTGAAGGGGAGTTGCCAGAAGCAAGAATTCAAGATGTCTTCCTTTCGGCGGGAATGGCCTCGTTGTCGTTGAGTGGACGTCAGTTGCTGCCTAGTTGAATAATATTCCTGCTGCTTTCGACGCCGGTACACATCCCGTCCCGTTTGCTTGCCGGTACACGGTCACACACAGGAGCGAGAGACGGTGCAAGGTCAGTCCGCAATGAGCAAGAAGGACAAAGGAGACGGAGGTGTGAATGGTGCAGTGTACCGGTACCTATACAACCAGAACAGGCCGTACAGCGCAAATGACATCTTCATGAACCTGCACAAGGAGCATGGGAAGACCGCGGTGCAGAAGGCACTTGACCAACTCACGCAGGTGAGATGTCACGAGATATCATCTTGATGGCAAAATTTGCAATCCGTCATTTATTTTTCAGGATGGAAAGATTAAGGAGAAAATGTATGGGAAGCAGAAGGTGTACGTTGTGGACCAAAGCGTGTTCCCGGATGTTAACGAGGAAGAGTTGAAACAGATGGACGCAGACATTGAGAACCTGACACGCCAGCTGGAAGAAGAGACTTCTGCTGCCAAGAAGGCCGAAGCGACCCTCAAGGACCTCAGTTCAAGTCTCACCACGGCTCAAGCTAAGAAGGAGCTTGAAAATGTCAGTTAAAAAAAAAAAATTACAGTTGTATCCGGATATAACAGACTTCAAGGGACCACTGCACTAAAAATACATCTGGAGGTATGGTAGGATGGGCCTTTCAAGTCTGTTATAACGAAAAGTCTGTTATAGCCGAGGCTGTTATATCCCGAGTCAACTGTACTTGTAGTTTAGCAGCTATTATGTTAGTTTTGTATTTTATCATTGATTTGTCGTTTCAGGTGAAGAAAGAGGTTTCACGTTTGACCCAGAAGTTGGAGGCCCTGTCTGAAAACAAGGTGGTGGTGTCAGCGGAAGAGAAGAAACGAGTGCATGAGGATCATGCCAATATGACTGGCGAGTGGAAGAAGCGCAAGCGCCTTTGCTTGGATGTGGTCAACGCCATCATGGAAGGATACCCAAAGAGCAAAAAGGAGCTCTTTGAGCAGGTTGGGATCGAGACTGACGAAGATGTAGGTGCCCAGATGCCCAAGTAGATATAAACTTGCAGAAAAAAAAATGTTTATCCCCTGAGATTTGTACCAAGCAAAAGGCTGTGAACATAATGTAATAATATAATGCCACAAAATGACCTGTACCCCATGCATTACTTATTACACGCAATTCTCTTTGCGGAGGGATTTCAGTAAAAAACGTGATACTGAGCGGAACTGTTGGTACGCACTTAACAGGTCTTGCCAGTGGGTGGCAAAATGATGAACTATAATAATTATGGCCTGAATACACAAGGATTTCATCAGGTGCATAATACTTATTACAAAGTACAGTAAAACTACCTTTATTAAAATTGAAGCACCTGTGCTTTCCTGCCCAACTGCTCTGCATTGCGTTTGTTAAATACCAACATGGGCGTGAGATACACCGGTATGTTGGAACTAAGCCAATCTGATAATGAAAGGGAGAAAGGAAGTTATATGATCGGTTAGAACTCTTTTATTTTAATTAGGTGGGCATAAATTACTGAGAGCTGGGGTGAAAGTGGGGTGTGACCTTTAGCCTTGGGATGCCCTGGTGCATGCTCGGCCAGAGCATGTCAAGAGGATCAACTAGTGCCCAGAAACCTTTCATATCACTCATCTTGAGTAAACATATGGTGATATAAGTACGAGGGGTTGAGTGAGAGACAATCAAGCCAATGAAGCTGCTGGCAGCCTTTCAGTCCGCAGGGATTTGATATCATCTAACATCTTTCCGGTGCATTCAAAGGTGAGCAATTTTCACTTGCGCTACTCACTTTTTACATATTGCTGAAGGCTATGATACTTAATTACAATCTGAAAATTAAACTCATTTGGCATGAATGATATATGACTTTGGTGGCAATTAATATTATTTTAATCCCACATGTGCACCATCAGCTGCCCAAATTTCAGTGAAAATTAATACTACTCAAGTTCATGTTACGTAATTATATTCAATTAAAGAAAATTGCTTATCCAAGGTTATGGAGTACTAGTATGCAACTATTTTGTGATAACATGACAAGTATCTTATCTTTCCTCCGATTACCCATGTTCACAAACCTAAAATTAAATGTTTTTATCAACACGAAATGAGGATTACGTCACCTTACGAGTAAAACCATGCTTCAATTTGATGACTTTCAGTGCCAACTTGTGAGCTCTATGTGAGTGGTGGGAACTTTTGAAAATATTACCAAGCAAATATTCGTACAATTTGGAACTTTAGTAATTTTTGCTATCTGGTACATTTTAGTTTGAGTTTTTAGTGGTTCCCTCCATGTCCGCATGGATTTCCAGGGTTGTATTGTTTCCTCCCATTCTCAAAATCAGTTTTGAGTTAACAATGCAAATTATTGCATGAGATCTCTTACTAATACAGGTGCAGTGACAAAAATCATGGAGCTCTTGGGAGTTGATATAGCCTCGCCTTTCATCCCTTGGCGACGGCGCATGCAAACACTTGCAGTCCTGTACCTTGAGTGCCTCTCATTTGGAGGAGGCTTCCCCTGCCTTCTCTTAATGATATACTTTTGCTTCACTTCCTACTACTGGATCCCACTGATCTACTTGGTCTGGTACTGCTACGATAAAGACCAGTGCAATCGTGGCGGACGACCCAACCAGTGGCTCAGGTCGTGGACGTTATTTAAATACTATGCTGACTACTTTCCAATCAAATTGATCAAGACAGCGGACTTGCCTCCAGGCAAAAACTACTTAATAGGAGCCCATCCACATGGGATATTTTCTAGTGGGCATTTCTGTGTGTTTGCAACTGAAGGAGCTGGATGGAGCCAGAAATTTCCAGGCATAACACCACATTTGTGTACCCTCTTAACACAATTTAGGTTTCCTTTCTTCAGGGAACTTTTCATGCAGTTCGGTAAGTGACGGTGAATTTTTTGAAGAATTGCTGTTACTAATAATTGTTATGCAAATACAGGTGCCACAGCCGCAACTAATGAAAGTCTGGATTATGTACTGAAGAAGCGTGAGGGTGGACATGCAATGATCCTGGTTGTAGGAGGAGCAGCCGAAGCTCTCTACGCCAGACCAGGTGTTTGTACTCTTGTACTAGCGAGAAGGAAAGGATTTGTTCGGGCTGTCCTTCGAAACGGGTGTGTGCAGTGATACTTATTTTCCCTTATTTGACTAATTGCGACTGTGAGAGTCTGCTTAGTTCAACAAATTCAGTGTTCATAGCCTACCTTTTAAATTACTATGATGCTATTTATTTTCTGCTGCAGGGCTGATTTAGTACCAGCATTCTCATTTGGAGAAAATGATGTCCTGGATCAACTGCCAAATCCACCTGGTTCTAAAGTCCGTCACTTCCAGGAGTCCTTCAAAGCGATGACGGCTGTGTCACCTCCCCTCGCCAAGGGAAGAGGAATTTTCCAGTACACATTTGGACTTGTTCCATATCGAAAGCCAATCAATATTGTTTGTATGGTCCATCTCATATACAAGTTAAGTTACATATTCATGCTTATATTATTTTCTTCCCTTTAGTGGGCAAGCCAATCCCAGTGGAACGAATTGAGTACCCAACAGAAGAGCAGGTGACAGAGCTTCACAATAAATATCTCGTGAGCCTCAAGGAATTGTTTGATACCCACAAGGCAGAGTACAGCAGTGATCCAGACATAGAGCTTCTCTATGTTTAAACCCCAATCTTCATCACAAAGAAATGCAACTACAAACGATATCCAGTGTTAAATGAAAAACAAAATGTGCTCTGAGCAAATTCTGCAGTCATTATCAATTAATTATGATTGTCCTGGTACACAGGCTATTGCAGTCTGGACATGATTAATATTTGATGGATCCAACAAGCCCACTGGAATTCTGCAACAATGTCTCTTCTTCAGCATGCATCAAGCTTAACATGGGCTAAGGTCTGCAAGTCACCAGCATAAGATTTATTTTCCGGTAAAGATATAAGTTAATTAGTTTTTCCAGTGAATATATCAGAATCTTATGACGTTCTTAATGTGTATTTGTGTTTTATTATACAGTGTCTCTGAGGTATGCAAATGAGCCATGTTTGTTAGTGACTATGGTGTAAAAATTATGCAAATGTGATTTTAGGAAGTATATTCCAAGAAAATCATGTAATCTGGCAGAAGTGGTGCAATAAATTATGAATCCACACATGGTGTGCTTTTGAAGCATGATTATTAAAATCTGAAATGCCACTATATTAATTTTGTGAGATCTGACTGCAAACAGTTTTCAAGATTATGACCTTGACATCTGATTTTAATTTACCATTTACAACCTGAATTTGCATTTCCAAATTTTGTAGTCATTGAACACTTGTTATATCTCTTGTGTAATAATATCAACTCGCCCTATGTGCCTAAGACCTGCATACGTACAATGAGAAAAAGCCTGCTTTTACTCAACTCCAACCCCATAACCGATGTCCCTTTTCAGAAAAAAAAAAATCCCATTGTCCAAATCTGCTGAACGTCTGTGTCTCTCAGACATACGCCTACCGGGTCATACCTGGGCACCCAGCCTCGACCTTCTCCAGAAGCTCCCAAAATATTTTTTCTAACATGACTCTGCCTGCCATTTTCTGAGTGATCTTTGGGCCCATTATTATTTAAAAACTTACACTACCATGCTGCCCCTGTCAGATGTAATAAAATGCTATTCTGTGTCCTACATGTAATCTGACATTTTCAAATGAACTAGAATGAAATTAGCTGCAAGTGGATTAATATTGAACTGGAATCATAACCTTGCAAGCTTGCAAAACAAAAATCTGTGATTCATTTACTTTAATTAAATAATGCAACTATCCCTTATGAGCTTATGATTTCAACAACAACAACACCATTGTGACCGTACCGGTTTTTGCTATGTCCAACGTCCTATAGTTTCACTGCATCCCGAGGCTGCCTTGCAACCACTTACGTCACAGTATATATTAGATTACCCCATTAGAGTCATTCTGTACTTTCTGCCTATTCATGTCATGTGACTTTTCATATGCTTCCTCCCATCATGCATTGTACTCTACTATATAAAGGAGTGAGCTGTTTCACTCGAGGCCTTTTTCCGGGAGAATATCCCGGGGACTGGCCAGGCCACTTGTCTGGACGCCATCTCCCTTCCCTGACCTTTTTCCTGTTTCCCTCAAGCACTTGCCCTGACGTGTAAATAAAACTGTACTTGATTGTTACCCACTGGTTTTGATATGCTTCACCTGCTCCGGTGACACCATCACGACATTTCCCTATAAGGGGTAGTCAGCGATAATGGGAGCCACAAGCTAACCCAAAATGTGAACTAAATTAAAACTTGCAAAAATCAGCCTATAAACTACCCATCCGGCCCCCCACCCCTTCCCATCTCAGACGACAAACTCTCAATATTAAATTTAAATATTACATGACTATGCAACGCGGTACTTGAGAAATTCCCCCCTGGAAGAGGAATCAGCAACTGTTAAATTCCTCCAAGTGACTAGAATATTCTCCTCCAATGACCAGAACACCCACAGGCCAGCGAGAAGAACCAGCATACAGAAATCCACACCCAAACTCCAAGCGCTGTGCAGTACAGAGAGAGAGGCAGACACTCCTGCTAGCATGACTACCGGTGTCAACCTACGCTTACGATTTCAATTGAAATATTTTCCCCTGCCAATCGTGCTGCAGATTGAAAGGTGATGAATTGGTGCACATCTGTATGACTGTTCCCCTATTACTCACATGTGGTATTTTTGTACCATACCAAGTATTGTTACTGTCACAATAGTGTGATGGTTATTCTCAGCAATTGATACTGTATTATATTCATTATTCGAGAATATGCATGTCTGTCCTGTCATCTGTCATGACAATCAATGCCATGAACGCCATAATATTTAACTGATTTTGGTCTTGACACAGGCACATGTGCAATGTTGCCATATCATGGAAAACCCGCTTTATGTAACATTCTCAAATAAATAACTGCAAAATCACGACATAGTTGAATCTTTAAATAGCCATCGTATCGCAAGTGTCACTACCGAAGACCACGATCAGTACTAAGGAATTCGTCGCTGTAAAATAAAAACCTGCTGTGGTGAAATGACAACTTTTATTTTACAGTGATGAATATTATAAACAGTGGTTCCAGTGATGATTAATTTGACTCTTTAAAAAATCAGACCACCATTTATAACTGTCCACATGTCACTTCTGTCCATCACTACCCCTGATAATAATAAGCCGCCCTTAAAAGAGCTCTCATCTAACTTGAAAGGGTGGCAGAGTAAGTTACCCTTTACCCCTAGAATCCCCATTTATCAGTTGAGACCTTGTAAGGTACTTATCTCCAGAGAGGGAAGTCCTGAGGCAGGAATAAGGGGAGTGGTTATGAGTGGGATGGGGAGGTATATTTGGCCTTGCAAGGGGGGGAAGAGAGTGAAGAAGATCCAGACTGGCCCACTGACAGCTCTTGAGGGTCAAATTCCCCCCAGGCAGTATTCCACACATGCTTGTCCTGGTCTCACTCAAGGTGAGCAATATTTTTCACTCTGCCGCAGAGAGAATTACTCAATGAATACATCATAAGCGGAGTTTTTCAATTTACGGAATTGGCAATGACCAACAGAGGATATGGTTCAGTGGGAATGTAACGCACTGGTGGGGTACGTGAGGGCATAGGTATTGCTGCTAGACTGCTTATTGATATATCCAAAGGCCATCATGACTGTGTATCTATTCCTGATAACCATGCCTGCCTCAAGTTTGATGTCTTTATCGGAATGTACTGTGAGCAGGCTGAAATCACGCCACCTGTTCGCAAGGTCTGTGAGATTACATCGGTCCTCTTGCATGTCTGTGGATTTGCAACAGTTTTTGCAGCAGGGTGATGTTTTAGTACCTGTATATTTTAGAAATAACTGACAGTGTGTTAGCTCAGATCTTGAACATTTGCTTGCAATATTTGAATTACTGGTAGCCTTGACCCTGAAAGTTCCTATCACAAATGCCTCATGTTATCAAGTGCATAAGCAGCAATTTTTGTATTATCACAATGATTCAAGCTGCAGTTTGTGAATAGTTTGCCTGACTGTATCATATGGCTTCTCTTCCTTTCTGCAGATCCTCTGAACAATCATGCAGCTTTTTGGAATTGAATTGGCTCCATTCTGCATCTCATGGCGGCAGCGGATGCAGACTCTCTCGGTCCTGTACTGCGAGTGCATCATATTTACCGTGGGATTCCCGAGCCTCTTTGCTCTCATTTACCTCAGCTTCACCTCCTATTACTGGATACCACTTTTCTACTTGGCATGGTTTTGCTATGACAAGGAGAGGTGCAACAAAGGTGGACGATACACCAATTGGCTCAGGGACTGGCGCCTTTTCAAGTACTACTCGGAATACTTTCCCATCAAGCTGATCAAGACTGCTGAGTTGCCTCCGGGGAAGAATTACCTCCTGGGAGCACATCCCCATGGTATCATTTGCATGGGTCACTTCAATGCATTTGCTACGGAAGGAGCTGGAGTCAGCAAGCTCTTTCCAGGAATAAAACCCTACTTACTGACTCTTGAGGGTCAGTTTAGGTTTCCGTTCTTCAGAGAGCTCTTCATGCTGCATGGTAAGTGAACATTAACCATCTCAGTACATAGGTGTATTACATGACACAATGTGCAGGTTATTAGCATGCAGGTACTAATGTGTCATTATGTGGATTACATTGAGTGTACAGATGTATTCACGATGGAAACGCTTCTTACTGCACTATGCATGTGTGATATTCTCATATGAAACTTCATGCCCAGAAATGAGTCATAGCACCCTAGTTCTGGTTCCACTATTACACATGTTTCGGTAATAGATCTCCTTCATTCCAGGTTGCTCAGCTGCCACGAAAGAAAACCTGGACTACCTCTTGGGCAAGCGTGAAGGTGGAAATGCACCTGTCCTTATTGTTGGAGGAGCCGCTGAAGCTTTACATGCTCGTCCAGGTGCATGCACACTTGTAATAAAAAATAGGAAGGGATTTATACGGACAGCCCTTCGTCATGGGTATGTGTGAGAGATTTATAGCAATTTAGTCTGAATATGGCTTATGTTATGAACTTGAAACATATGCCTCTTCAATCACTCAGATGCCAAACACATTTGGCCTGTGACCTGCTGAGATATTTAGCACATTTTTTTCCCCTGGATCTATAACTGCATTCACATACTGACTGGCTCACTTTCATTTGACTGTACTGCATTGTATGAAAGTGCGGTGCTTTGTTATTACTTTTCTGACAATCTATTACTTTCAGAGCTGATTTGGTCCCAGTTTACTCTTTCGGAGAAACTGACATAATGGAGCAGATGCCCAACCCACCAGGCTCTTTTGTGCGCCGTTTTCAAGAATCCTTCAAATACTACATGGGGTTTGCACCTGCCATGTTCCAGGGAAGAGGGATCTTTCAATACACTTTTGGACTCATGCCTTTCCGCAGGCCTATCCACATTGTTGGTAAGTGCTGTTTCCGTCGTTACACAGGTTTTGTGAATCTAAGCATTGGTTTCGTATTTCTCAGTGGGGAAGCCAATCCCAGTGGAAAAAGTGGATTACCCGACCAGGGAGCAAGTGGACGAACTACACATTACATACCTCCAATGTCTCAAGGAACTGTACGATGACCACAAGGCTAAGTACAGTAGTGACCCAACTAATGAACTTGTCTATGTCTGATACTAGAGAGAAAAATACACAAAATCCAGTCATTACATTTTTAGTATTTTTTCACAATAAAAATATATTTTCTTCTGATAAATGCAGCAAACGCAGGTACTGTAGTATGAATGTCATGTGTTAATCTTTAAAACTATAGCTGGTCCTTAAGCTTTCAGTTTTCTAGTAGATGCTATCATGCGCCATTTGCACCCAAATCTTAGTGGACCACGCAAAATAAAGACGTCTACAGATTACCTGAGTCCCTAACATTCATTAATTCATTCTGTACTTTACATTTACCACATGTTACAACCTCTTGAGAAATAGAATTGGTAACCCATCTTGTCCCACAGTATAAAGCATCCTGTGCAGAATGGCAGTTCCTTGCAGAAACAACCATATCCCCAAAGCAAGCTCTTCAATAATAGTACTGATTATCCTCAGGCATTGATGCAATAATAAAATAGCCGATCATAATTAGAATTATACATCATAATTATGGTTATACAAGTATCTAAACTGCATTCATGTGAAACATTAGCGAATGGGCACCTACTAAGCTTATCACATGACCGTGGCATAACCAACTGATAACAAGTACTTGATAGCAATTTCATAAGTAGGCGCTGTGATCAAGGGAGCATTCACTGCTTAGCTGACATACTTGCAAGGTCAGTATCAAACTATCGCTAACTAATAGTGAGGAATGACAGTTGCCATAATTTACACTAATTTCACATTAAAACTTAACTCAGATGTATTGAAAATTCATGTTATTATGTTATCTTTGACTTTTACACATCACATGATCACAAAACATATCTGTTTATTAAGGGCCGGTTTCACCGAGCTCAGTATATCGACGCCTAAGGATTATATTGTCGTATGTCCACTTTTCTTAACTTCACAGGAGGGAGCTGCAAAGTTTCGTGTCACCAGTTCCGTTTGCATTTTAACCTATGGAAACGATTTTTATACCGGAGATCATACATATCAAGACCTTCATTTATGCTTCGTATCATCGTAGACGAATAACAGGAACAGTGGAAATCAGGGCTTCCGGTTTGGAGATACGACATTAGTACGTAACTTTGGTAGGAATACTCAACTATTTGCTGGAGATACGACCTTGCAATGAAGTATATTTCCTACGAAAATATTTTTATTGATCAATGTTTCAAAATACACCTCAACAGTATGAGGTATGAACTTGAACATACCTTTAAATTCCAAATAATGCTTCAAAATACACTTCAACCGTATGAGGCATGAACTTGATCATCATTACCTTTGCATTACAAAAAAAGGGTCAAGGTACATTTAATCTCAGTCAGAGGCATGAACTGGAACATGATATTATTTTTTACGTATCAACAATTGAAAGAACACTCTATCAACTTGAGGCATGAACTTCAGCATAGCTTTGAAAGCTTTCTTTTTCTCAGATTGATGTGAAGAGGGTCACGTGATCCTCGTGCTGCCTGGTGATTGGATTATATGGAGATACGATAAACTTGCAGGAAGGAATCCAAGCTTTGGGAGATACGACAATATTCCACTGCTTGTTACGGACGCATTTTTGCGCCTTTGCATGAAACAGTGATTGGAGGCACAACTTTACGTGTTCGGCTATTTGAACGTATAAGAATCTCTGAACTGACCAAAAGTGGACATACGACAATATAATCCTTAGGCGTCGATATGATAAAACCAGGGTTCTTTCTCAAAATCCCTATCTATTTGTATGGGATTTTCCTAAAGAAACCTGGTTTTATCATATACCAAGCTCGGTGAAACCGGCCCTAAGACGTTAAGAATCTCTCTTGACAGCTTCCAATATCCATTGTTATACTTTCCCTTACAATAGTCAAGTCCTAATGTGGTACTTATTTAATATGCTTATATTTTGCTTCAGGTGCTTTAATTCAAAATGAAGCTTTTTTGCATAGAGCTGGCCCCACTGTGGATTCCACTGGGAAAACGTATTCAGACTTTTTCAGTCCTGTACATCGAATGTATCGTACAAAGTGAGATATCTCTTTATATGATTTAGTGCAAATTTTCATGTGTGTCTCTCAAAGATTGGTGTAAATTATTTAGCACAATTTATTGACTGATATTTACAGTGATGGTTCCAAGCTTATGCCTCCTCATCTACCTCTGCTTCACTTCGTACTATTGGATACCCATGCTGTACCTCCTATGGTTTGCCATTGACAAACAAGCATGCAATCAAGGTGGCCGTTTTAAACCATGGATTAGGAACTTGAGCCTCTTCAAGCACTATGCTAACTACTTCCCTATCAAACTGATCAAAACTGCTGAACTACCTCGGCATAAAAACTACCTAATAGGAGCACATCCGCATGGTCCTCTATGCATGGGGCACTTCAATTGTTTTGCTACTGAAGGAGCAGGATTCAGCAAAAAATTTCCAGGAGTTAGGCCACATTTCCTTACCCTCGAGGGGTGGTACAGGTGGCCTTTTTTCAGGGAAATCTTTATGCAGTTAGGTAAGTTTTGAAAAGCTCACAAATCATGTTTATACTGACACACTGACTGTGAGCTATTTCTTTCCAGGATGCTCTGCTGCCACCAATGAAAATCTGGATTACCTTTTGAGTAAGCGAGAAGGTGGAAATGCAGCAGTTATTATGATTGGAGGAGCTGCTGAAGTACTACTTTCACGACCAGGTGAATGTGTGCTTATCATCAAGAGCAGGAAAGGATTTGTAAGAGCTGCACTCCGAAATGGGTAGGTGCCCTTTCAAAATGCTCTTATTACTGTAGTCCGAGATACTCATATATAAAATTTCCAATTGCACAATTATGATGTCCTGACTCACATCCTAAATACACAAAAGAGGGTGGCATAGTCATCCAAGGTTTGAAAATTTTTTCAGTTGATGACTAAAAATTCAATGACCATTGTCAGAAAAAATAAGTGTCAAATTAAAAAATTGTAGCTATTAACATATTTATTGTGGTAAGGTAAGACAATGAAAGTTTGTCAGTTCCTTTCTTCAGTCTATAAATGCCCAGAGAACCGTACATTTCTGAATTTTGTTGTTTCAGAGCAGACTTGGTCCCAGTTTTTTCATTTGGTGAAGCTGACATACTAGAACAGGTTGCCAACCCACCAGGTTCTTTACTGCGTCGTTTCCAAGACACTTTCAAGTCTTATGCCGGATTTCCTCCAGCTATATTTTATGGCAGGGGAGTTTTCCAGTACAGTTTTGGTTTAATTCCATTTCGTAAACCCATCAATGTCGTAGGTACAGTATAATTGTGCTTCTTACATCTTTCCAACCTGTCAAAAGTGTCACAAAGGACCTATCACAATATTCTCACTTAATTTTTCTTCTCAGTGGGCAAGCCCATTCCAGTGGAAAAGGTTGATTACCCAACCAGAGAGCAAGTTGATGAACTCCATGCCAAATATCTAGAGAGTCTCAAGGAATTATTCAACAAGCACAAGGCGCAGTACAACAATGACCCCAACCAAGAACTTGTATTCACTTAAGTCTCAACGTCTGAGACATGGTGAAAATCGAAGTCCAATGGAAGTATACATCATATAAGTATGACATTTAAATAAAATCGATATTCTCTCCTTCATTAGAGTGATGTAATTTGTAAACACCCATTGGCTCGGGAAACGCAAGTAAAATAAAACACGTTCACTTATTTACAGTTATAATCTACTTCAACTGTAGCACACAAAGCGGCATTAGGATTTCATTATTTACACCTTTTCTATTAATGACTGAAGTCTTTCATAGGTCTTTCTTACCCATTTGTAATAATTGCTCAAGCATCAGCAGCCTGCCATTATCAAAATAATACGACCTTGCAAATAACTTGTCTACCCCACCTGACAGAGACGGTGATAATAATTAAATTGTGTAATGATTAATCTCGGGTCTGAAGGCAAATTTTCTTTTCAGTATCACAAAAGGCTAACACATTTTTGTGTAACAATTATTATTATGCGTGCCTCACCTTCTCATTTGGTGATTGATTAGGCTACCGGTAAGTTTATAGTGGATGAAACGGAAAATGAAGGGACAGAGATCATTTTTCTCAAACTTGCAAGTAATCACTTATGTTACATCCACGTATCTATTTGCTCATAGTGTGCTAAAATCACAGAATTTTTATGCCAAAATTGAAAATCTTCATCAGATGATTCTAATACCAAAACCCAGCACAAATTGTAAGGCAAATGGTACTTGAATAATTTTCTCCATATATTTAAATACTTTGTAAGATCGTGTATGATGTGGGCGATACAAACGATTCAATTATATCTAGAGAGGGGAACTCGGCAGTGTAACATTGCAAGCTCTCATCTTATCGGAATATAGAGTAATTATTGTGATATAACCAGCTTGTATCTTGGGCTGATAACAACATTGCAACCAGACGGACTGTGTAAAATAAACACACTGAAAAGTGAGTATTTCAGCACCACAAGTTCAGCAGGTCAGTGAGTCAGTGATATTGCATCATCTGTTTTTTCACTCTACCCGTTTTGAGGTCAGATACACTTCCTTCGGCAAATTACTTGAGACTAAAATTAAGGTTGGTTTTTATTTCATGCTGGACAAAAATATTCCAACATACATTCCTGCTGACTGATCAAAATCCTCGAAATATTTTGCCTCGTATATTTCTTTTTTGGATTCATCAGGTTCAGTCAACAGCGTTCGTTTTCACTTTGACATGCTTTACTATGGTCTTATGTGCCTTGTACCTCTCCACGTGTAGACACAAAAGTGCAGTAATAAAAAATGCATATTTTTGGGATCGAGTTAGCGCCATTGTGCATCCCTCTGGGACAACGCATTCAGACATTTGCAATCCTCTACACTGAATGCATCTTCCAGGGTAAGTTAAATCTCAAAAAACAGCATCCTTTCCTGACAAGTATCCTTGAAATAGCTATTATCAGTGTGGCAGTAAACCTTGCTTTCTTCAACAGCATTATGTCAGATCACCGACTCTCCTTTTCTTTTTCGCAGTGGGAGTTCCCAGTTTATTTCTATTTATTGGCCTTTGCTTCACGTCTTACTACTGGATACCTTTGCTGTACCTGGTGTGGTTATTTTATGACAAGGAAACCAGTGACAGAGGGGGTCGCTACAGCAAATGGTTCAGGAGCTGGCGAATTTTCAAGTATTATGCTGATTACTTCCCTGTCAGACTGATTAAGACTGCTGAACTCCCCCCAGGAAAAAATTACCTCCTAGGAGCACATCCACATGGTGTCATTTGCACTGGACATTTCAACGCTTTCGCTACAGAGGGTGCTGGCTTTAGTGAATTATTTCCAGGAATAGAACCGCATATGCTGACGTTAGACCTCCAATATAAATTCCCTTTCTTCCGGGAACTTTTCATGCTCTATGGTAAGAGTGTCATGAAGGCTTTGCATGTGAAAATAACAGGTTTTGTATGTGATGCAGGCTGTCACTTTCAGGCTGCTCTGCTGCCACTAATGAGAATTTGGACTACCTTCTGAGCAGGAGAGGCGGTGGCTATGCACCAGTACTGGTTGTTGGAGGAGCAGCTGAAGTTTTACATGCCATACCTGGTGAAAACACGCTTGTAATCAACAGCAGAAAAGGCTTCATAAAGGCTGCTCTTCGCAATGGGTTAATAAATATTTCTGAGCTTCTTGCAATATTCGGTAATTAATGAATAATTTGATAATGATTAATATTTAAATGTTCTCATTGTAGAGCTGACCTAGTTCCAGTTTATTCATTTGGTGAAACAAATGTACTGACGCAGATTTCTGGTTCACCTGGATCTTTTCTGTACCGATTCCAGCACATGTTCAAGAGCCTCACAGGAATATTCCCAGCTATAGTACACGGAAGAGGAGTTTTCCAGTACACTTTTGGAATAATTCCATACCGAACACCAATCAACATTGTTGGTAAGCAAGCAAGATACTTTCACCCAATTATTGTGTACCATTACAATCCAGATAATTCTCTATCCTCAGTGGGAAAGCCCATCCCTGTTGAAAAGGTTGAATACCCAACTGATGAGCGAGTAAATGAACTCCATGCCACATATCTTAAAAGTCTTAAGGAGTTGTTCAATACCTACAAGGTGAAGTACAACAGCAACCCTAATCAGGAACTCATATACACCTAATTTATATTTATAGGTCAGGGCAAAAATATAGACATTTTTCAATACACTTGTATATTTTTGATTCATTTAAAAAAGTTTGATATTGTCCTCTTTTGTGAAACATTATTTTCCTTGACACTTACTGGGAGACAAAGCCAAGCTTACAGACACCACGCAGAATATAATTTTGAAATGGATGGCACAGTGTATCTGTTACAACTGGAATACTATTTTGTACAGTGCAAGATAAGAAAACTTTAAGGCAGCCAAATGTAATATGGCACCATAAAAACTACCAACATTACGAGTGCTCATATTTACAAATTCACTCCTCAGGTTAGAAAAAGGATGCAAAAATCATAAGAGTAAGGCAAACAACTGCCTTTTTACAGCTGCCAACATAGGACACTGCAAAATAACTTCTTTTTTATACATATATTCGTTTCCACAAGTATTTGAACTTACCTCTAATTATTACAATGATCACTCGTATATGGGTTGACATTGTGATTGACCAGAAGTCCTTGTGAAGGCCAGCACAACACCATGTATGGCAGGCGTAAGATCTGAAAAAAATGCCACCGTCCATTACTAATGTTCCAGATGGTGATGTGATACACTGTGATTATTGCAAAATAATTTTAATAACATGCAAAATTTGTTTCTTCTCACCCGAAATTACTTATTTGTCGGTTAGCTCCAGGTAGCACTTCTCACAGACCCTGACAGGTTTCTTGCTGCTGTGCATGGGGGCTGTCTTGGAAGAGCACTCATTGCAGAATATCTGGCCGCAGTTCCGACAATGATGCTTGCGTATCATGACACTGAATTCTTTGGTGCAGCCGGTGCATTGATGGACGGCTGAGTCATCTGCCCATTTGCGACCTTGAATTTTGGCATTCTCCATCTGCAAGGTCTGATTTTCTCTCCCCAGCTCATGAAGGGCAGCCTGACAATCTTCCAACTTGCGTCGCAGCTCCACCATAGTTGCACGCATTTTCTCCCCTTCCGACTCACTACCCAGGCAACGCTCAAGCAAGCTGCGTCGTTCATCCAAGGCATTCTCCAGCTTTGCCTCCAATTCTGCAGAGTCCATTTTGTGATTAGTTTTACAGGGTAAAATAACAAATAGCCGCACTTATGCACTTATTGAAGCAGGAAAAGATGCTTTGGTGTATAAATCCTATTTTGAAAATTGAGTGGGAAAGAAAGAGGCGGGAGTATGCACACCACCATACAAATAACATTTAATTCAAAATTCCCATGCTGTTTCCTGACAATATAGAAACAAAGTGCCTAATCCCAGGGGTCAAGTCTCTCAGCTTCCAGTAAGGCTCACCTAGTTTGCTGCCTGTGAGTTCATCGAGTGTCGTCTGGATCTTAGTTCGAACTTCCTCCATGGTTAGTGCCTCTGCCTTCACTGCTTTCAGCTCTTCTCTCAAGTTCGCAAGTTCCACCTCATGGCGAGTCTCCAAGTTGCCAATTTGAGACTCAAGAGACTTTCGTCTCCCCGACTCAGTTTCCTGCAGATTAAATATGTACGTGCAGTAGCTTGTCAACAAAGAAGATAGCCATTTGTACCTTCAAGTTTTAAAGTCAGTTATTATTTTTACATGGTAGAAAGCAAGAACCCCCCAAAATTAAATACTGTCTCATATATGTGATACTCTAAATTCTATGCCAATACTATGCTTTTGCACTTGAAAATTTTTAATTCACTGCTATCTCTTTAAATGTCAAGAAGGAAGACAAAATGATTGAAGCAAACTGTCTTACCATTGACTCCATGAAAGAATTCCTTTCTGACAGAAGGCTATTTTTTTCCTCCTCCTCTTCCCTCAACTTGGCTTCCAGAGCTGCACACTTTCTGCTGAATGTCTCCTGCAAGGATTCCAACTTGGACTGCACCTCCACCTTTTGTGAGATCAGAAGTTGCTTTGCTTCGGTAAGACTAGACAGCTTCTCCTCCATTGACTTTCGACTGGTTGATTCCTCCTCCAGGGCCTTCTGCAGTCTACGCTTGTCTTCCTCCAGGGATGTCTTTTTCCTTGTGATATCCTCCACATGATTATCCAGTGACTCTTTAATAACCTGCAGTTCCTGCACTTCCCTTTGTGACATTACAAGGTTGTGTTCTGCATTAGTCTTAGCCTCAGTCAGGTTTGTGATGGTCTGAAAATTAAAGAATGACAGGCCAGTTAGTAGTCTTGCAGTGTTTAAATATTGAAGTCCTAATGGAACAAAATTCTTATTTACTATGTGGTGTGAACCATACACAATATGGAACTGGAATGCCAAAAAATTATCTTCTATTGAGAAAAAAATATTAGAAGTATTCCGCAGCTGTATCTGAAGTTCCAGTTATCTATGATTTGAAAATTAAAAATTGACAGCATATTTTCCCCCCATACAGCACTGTATTGTTACAACTGTTCTATTTTCTTTTACTTGTTTGTGTCGATGTCTTAATGTGTATAATTTTACAATTGGGCTGTACCGTACTGTAGGTTTGTCCGTAAAAGTTTTTGTTAGAAAAAAAATCCTCAAGAATGATTTATGAGGATTAAATAAATATTATGCTTCACACATCCCCAGAAACAATATGACAACTTTTAATAATAATAATAATCAGTGTTTATCAGTACCTTACGCATCTCTTCCATTTTCTGTGCAATCTTCTCATCCTGTTCCTTCATTTCAGCCATAGCTTCATCCAACTTTTTCTTGTCTGATTGGCTGTGCTTGAGCTCCAGAGTCAGCTCCTTAATCTTCTCTTCCAATTGCGACTTCATCTCTACTCTCTGGACTTCCAATTTCTGCTGCATGATCTCATACTCTTTGATCTTCCCATTCAGGAGAGATTCTTCTTCATGCATAGCCTTCTCCTGCTTCTCCTTCTCTTTAATCCTCCCTTCAAGCTCATCTATCCTCTTCTGAGTTGCAACTGATTGAGATCTAAATGTATGTAATTCAATCTCCAACTTCTGGAGTTCTGCAGTTCTTGCTTTTGTACTCTCCTCTGCACTCTTGCATCTCTTCTCTGCTTCTTTGGCTTTGGCTTCCCAGTTGGAAGATGCTTCCTTCTGCTGGCCCAATTCTTTGCTCAGCTTCTCCGCCCTCGCAATTTGCTCCTTCAGGTTCCCCTGCATACTGTGAATCTGTTTCTCCATGTCCAGTTTGAGGGAATTTTTCGCTGCTTCCAATGCTGTCAGGAGCTCCACCTTGTTGTCGGAAAATAAATTACAAAGGGTATAAATGTTTCATGCAAGTGATCAACACTAATAAGGACAGACGGACTCAACCAATTATTTTCACTTCTTATAAACCACATAAACCTTTGTGAAGTACTTTCTTAAATCTCCCTACCTTTGACTTCAACTCCCCCTCCAGTTGGGCTGATTTCAGTTTCTCGGCAGAGTGTGCCTCTGTGGTGGAAGTAAGGTTAGATTCAAGGTTCTCAGCCCGAGACGTTGCCTGCTGGAGCTGCAGCTTTGTCTCTTGGAGGGAATGATGCAGTTTGTCCAGCTTTTCATCCAGTCCCTTCTTCTGTGCAGAAGCTTGTTTTTGTGCATCTTCGACACGTTGCTTTAAGACAGTCTGCATTGGAAAGATCAACATTTCAATTCAAAATTTGCTTAGAGCAGCAACTAACAAAACTGCAAACCAAGCAATTGTAAGAAATGCCAAAAATTATTGTTTTTTGATCTCTCAGAACTGCACGATCTTTGGAATAAGCCAATTTTATCTTCGCATTGAACTAGGCGTGCAATACTGATATTTACCAATCATAATAATTGGTTGCAATTAATGTGACAAATGAAGCAATCTTGTCATACATGTCATTCCCATTGACTTTCTTACTTATTTGTACTCTTACACAAAAGCAGAAATATTTTAAACATTTGCAACATACATTTTCTCCCTGAAGTTGTTGGATGGCAACACTGACACCCTCGCCTTCCTCTATCATGGCCAGAAGATCCACTTTTTCCTTCTCAAGTCGCTGCACCTGCTCCTTCTCCTGCGCCAAAAGCCCCTCCAAGTCCTTCAATTGGCTTTCCCTAACAAATCAACCATTACAACCAATATCTTCCAACACAATTCACTTCTACAAGAATGCCTTACCTTCCCTGCCTGGTCCTCTGCTCCTCCTCTAGTGCCTGCTGCTTCTCCCACACATGCGTCTTGGCCTCATCATTGGCCTGACACTGCTCATAGTAGTGCCCTTGCAACTGGCTGAGTTGACTGCTTAAGTCTGTCAAATGACCTTCCTTACTGTGGAGCAACTCTTTCAAAGAGGTCAGCTGGGAGGTCAGGTCTGAGTTTACACGACTCATGTCTTTCATTGCCGAGTCAGAACTGTCTTCCAGTTGGGACACCTTCTCAGTCAGGCTTGCTATTGAAAACTCAGAAGATTTTTGTGCTGCCAAGCTCTGAAACCAGAAAAAAAAGGCCACAAGGCATGTTTTTAAATAGATTTCATTCACAGTCAACAATTCTGATCCTTTTACAGGCTCCAACTACAGTACAACAATCAAAATTATGAGATATCCCCAAAAGAAAGAAAAAAACTATTGTTGGATTTCAATATTCTTAGATGACATGATTAGCTGTTTCCAAAAAAATTATCAATCCTCTTATTTTTTAAACTAATTTTGGAGAAGCCCAAACAATCAGACATGTATTTACTCATATTTTTATTACCTCTGCGGATAGAGGCAGTTGTCATGGGAAGAATAGCTGGCTGCACAGAGGATGAACTTAATCTTTGTAAATGCCGCATGTTTACTCGCGCTTAATTTAAAGAACTTATGCAGCTCATCTAGCAATACACTGCTCCACTAAATAAGATAATAAAAAGACCATAGTAGACTCACCTCATCCAAGTCTTTCTCCAAAGCCTTAACGCATGCTTCTCGATCATCCAATATGTTCTGTAAAAGGGCCAACTTTTCTCTATTGGAAGCTGCTTCTCCCTGGTTTGAGTTAACTTCCTTCTGAAGCTCTTGGATTCTAATTTCAAGGCTGGAAATTTCATCCTTCTTTTCAGCTGCAGCCATCTCCTTCATGACATCTTGTAACCTGCAAGTGATAGTTCATTAACTCCAAAATGCTCCATCATTACAAACTTGAAAGAAGATAGAGAAAAAGCAACTCACCTATCCATCTCACTCTGGTTGGGTGACTGGTTGAGCATCTCTGCCAGGCTGAGCTTCTCCACTTGCAGCAGCTGGTACTGATCCTGTAGATTCTGCAGCTCTGACTGCAGCTTGTCCCTCTCCTCCTCCCTCTCCAATGTTAGTTGGTCCATCATCCTCTGCACCTGGACTAACTCCTGCCTCAAGACAGCAGCATCATCTGTGCTATTCCGGTGGGCCAGCTGAGACTCCATGAAGCGAACCTGCTCCATCAAGGCCATCTTCTCTCCAGACAACTCGTCCACTGCGGCTTTCAAGGCCACATTCTCTGTGGCTATGTTGGCGGCTCTCTGCTCCATGTTCTCCTTCTCCATGCGCAGCTGGGCAGCAACATCCATGTCGCTCTTAAGGGATGCATCTGAAAAACAATTCATTCTTGTTTATTCTCTTAACCAATAGGGGAAATGTTTGTTCCTTCTCACTACAAAACCAATATGAAATTAGGTGATTTAAGAAAGCCAAACTTGTACATGCAAACACTTACTTGAGTTGGAGTCGGCATCACCACTTCCCACAACAGCTGTCTGCAGTTTTTCCACTTCCCTCTTCAACTCATCTGAGTACCATTTCTCCTCCTATTAAATATCAAGTTGAAGTTTATAAAATGCAAGCCATGCCAATATGTGTAACATGGAAATATCTGTAACAGCACATTTTGTTACACATTCAAGGAATGTGAAAAGCACAAAATAATGTTACATCACAGCTTGATTTCCCTCCCTTGCAATGGTCATATTCCATACAAGTACAATGACTACATTACACTGACCAGCCCATGCCATTCATACTTTTCTTTAACTCAAAGCCATACATAACCCTACAGTAAGGTCACCTTAAGGTTTAGCTGCAATTCTGCCACTTCTTTCTTGAGACCTTCAATTTCGACGTTCCTGGTTGGCATAGTCTCTTCCTCTCGGATGCGTGATATCTCTGCAACAGCACCGACCAGTTATAACAATAATAATTAGCCACATGACAAGTACAAAATATCATGGGCAAACAGGTGAAAAACACTAAGTCTGATTTTGATAGTTTTGAGTTACATATTCAGTTTTATACCATTTTAAATGCTCAATCGCCTGGTGAAGCCCTAAAGAGCCAACAAGCCAGGATCTTCTGCCTTTACATGCATGTGAGGAAGTGCAAGATCAAATCTTCGCCTTCCACTATCTCAAAACTGTTTTTTGGACTTGGTGATTTTCTCATGTGCCCATGATATAATAATCAATGCTCAAAATATGGTGAAATATGGTGAATTTTTACTCCATTGTATTATAGTTCACAGTGATATGCGCAACCAGCTTTGGAATATGATTATATTTTCCTCCATTCTTTATTTACATGAATTTTTGTAGAGCATTATTGCACAAGATGTTATTTATTATTATTCATTATTTCTTTATTGACCTAAGATCCCACTTTTGTTAAAATGATTCATTTAGCATTAATTAATTTGAGCTGTACTTTTGGATTCGTCACTAATATGACGAAGGGACGAATTCAACCTTTTTTCCAAAATTGAGTTATGGCCACTGCCAGCACCATCATCAAGCAGTGTTGGGCCACTTTCTCACAAAATGGCGAACCCATGAGACAAGTGGCGTCTGAGTTATAACGGAAAATCAAAACGCCATCTAATGTATTTGTATATGGATTTGCAGGTTTCTTTAGGCTCTCCAATTATGAAAATTATGAATTCGTCCTTTTGTCATATTAGCAACGATTTGCTTGATTAATACTGTAAAGGAAATGTATGAGTGGGAGTTTCCCTGAGAGGGCCACTGGCCCACTGGGTAAAAAAACCTAATCTACAACAACAACATCACGACATTTCCCTATGAGGGTTAAAAACCTAATCTAATCTGATGTAATCAATGAAACAAACCAGAGTCCATGTGGTTTGACTCATAATGTGTCTGCAGCTCCACCGGTGAGGAGAATGACTGCATGCAAGACGGGCACAGAAACCCCTCTGCCGCTTGTCCATTCGGCTCATCCGTAAGACTGTCAGACCGTCCTGGCGGGCTGTTCCCATCTCCTTCACGCTGCTGACTCTGCAGAAAAATCAAATGGTCATCACCCGACAGCTCGCGGAATGTCCTCTAACTTTTAATGTGCCATTAGTATGTGACTACACTTCATCAGAGGTCTGCCACATTCTGCCTGCAAGTGTCTATAAAAAATTCGCGTGGGTGTGTGTGGGAGGGGCTGACACTGCATCCGCCTCCTTCTCTCTTTGTGTCAATCCCAAAGCCTCACCCTGTCAGCTATTCTGTTGACCAAGTTCTTGATGTTGAACATGGATGGACTGTTCTTCTGCTGGGAGCGGTGGGGACTGTCCACTGCTCGAATGTTACGGTGTCAAAGCCGGTTCCGGCAGCTGCTGCCTACTCCTCATCCGCGGTCGCCATCTTTCTCTTTTCTGCAGTGCATCACACGTTGCCAGACCATCAGTCACGGGGGGGTTGTGCGACACTGCCAGGCACGTTCCTCGCAACGTTTCTCACCGTTGAAATACCCACACTAAATGCAGGAGACCACTTACTGTTAGTCAAAAGTAATTACATATTGCGGATAAAAAAAAGTGAGTGACAGGTTGCCAGATGTGGCGCGCAATATGAACTTCTTGGCAACACCGGACTGTGGTAGTACCGCATCCCTCGCATAGATGGCGCATCACAGCGGACAAACAGGGGCACAGACACAAGCCAATTTTATAATGAACAAGTGCAGCGGGCTTATTCAGCCAGTGTGCCAACAGCACTCTCGGTAGTTCGAAAGTGGGTTAGGTACCCCGGACCTTCCCGGGACATACACACAAACTTTCTGTCATATTATGTAAGATATGGCGTTAGTTATAGAGTATTTTGGTGTGTGTCGGTCACCCGAAGCGAGAGAGGGGGAGTTTCGAATTGAGACCGTCCCCCATCGATCGTGGTCCGGAGATGCGGGCGCAGCATCCGAACCCCCCCGTATATCCGGGCGCAAGTGACGTCAGAGTAAGGCGACATGGGACTGGTAGGGGGGGATATGAGGAAAGAAGGTACCACGGGCTGAAAAAGGTTGGTCTAGTACTGTACAGGGGGAGCAAGGGGGGGACTTTTTAAAAAAACAAATCTCGCAAAAATCGAGGCGACTTGGACCAAGAGGAAAAAAAGACGAGGGGGCTTTGGGATGTATTTTTTGCAGTCCTTGGCGGTGATCCTGGCAGTCTTCGCATCCCCTGGTATATCGATCTCCAACACAGGTGAAAATACGTTTGCATTGTTGCTGGATGTGTAACCGTGGTGTAATTTGCCAGGACGAAGTGGAATCAGTTGCTACACCTGCTCGTCACGAAATAACAGCGACATCAACTGCCAAGACCCTTTCAACCCGGCCATGTCTATATACACGCAATCATGCATGGTGCCCAAGCAGGGTCACATCGGAAAGTTCCCAGCCAACTTCTGCGTCAAAGTCATCGGCAACTCATGTAACTACCATTTTTATATCATAATGGTGTGTAGTTTATATTGACATTAGTACCTAGAGCAGGGCTGTTCAACTGACGGGCCATTGCAGGAAGCTTTTCAGATAATCAAGGCATTCGCTGAGACACTAGATTTGTCACGTATTAGTTGAGCAGAACTGACCTAGAAATTTTAATTTGTCCCGACTCTGGGGAAAATATGGAAAGAGCATTGATGGTTACTCTCCATGTTTCGCATTGATTTTCTCGGGGTTCCTCATTTCCTCCCACTTAAAAAATTGATCATCAGTGAGCTGAAACCTAATTAGGAGGGGAACTCAAAAAGGTCTCCAAAAAGTGGAACGATGTAAGGGAGACATGCTTTGCTGCATTATGAGCCTGCCTGGTATACATCATTGAAGTCAGTAGCAAAGTCTCACTCGGGATCATACTGCTTCAAAATGATCTAGTCAGACTCACAGCAACAGTAATTACATATATCATTACTCTGCATGGCCTGACCAGTCACCAGAGGGTTCATTGTATTGGCCATCACTGGCCACCTCTTAATGGGACCAAGGCCGTGAAGAATATAGATAGATAGATAGATAGATAGATAGATAGATAGATAGATAGATAGATAGATTACTCTAAATAGTCACAGAGTAAGTTTTAAAAAAAGTTAACATTAGTAGACAAAATGATTGTGGGAAATTCATGTAAACAAAATATAATTCCCTGATGGATCACGTGGGTTTTACAATGTTTTGTTCCAATGAGAGTGACAAAGCTTCGGGAAGTGGCTCAGTTACAATGTGCCGACATTATGCTCATACTGTTACAGTGACAAGGATCATTACAATAGTAATAAACATGTGCGTACTAATTTTCCACTCTGCCTTCAGTTTCCAGTGGAGAAAACCTTGTCATACGCACATGCGTGACGGAGAGCATGGATTCCCAATGCGGAGTGTTTCGGTTCCAGTATGACACCCTGAGAGGATGCATCCTGACGTGCGATTTTGATGGGTGCAACGCAGCTCCAAGAGTAGCACGTGCTGCTCTTCCATCAATTCTTATGTCATTGTTGGTTTTATCACTTCTAGTATGTTGACTGCTTTTCCAAAACACATCCAAATTTTCAGTCGCTCTTATCCATATCTCTGATGGACAACATATCCCTAGGAATCAGGCACCTCGGCCCACACCAACATGTCACTTATTATGGTGTCCTTTTAGATGTGCAATGAGCTCAAACCTGCAGCAATTTCTAATCAACACCAATAAAATAAGTTGGCAATGTGCACATAGAAAATGAGAGAAAAAAGGGGCTTAGTTTACACTATTCTTGTCCTGTGAAACAATCATTATTATCACGACTTAAAGATACAATCCTACAAATGTTACATTACGTCATATCTACTACAGTAGATGAAGTCATCTGCCTCCATTGTACTTGTAACTTTGGTCAACACTGATGTGTGAATTTATACTGAACAAAAGGAGAATAATAATAATGATGATGATGTTAAAATAAAAGTCTGGTCATTCTAAACCAACCTAACTCCTTACTCGAACAAAAATTCCACCTACTGTGGTCGACAGCTAGGTTGTCATGCAAGTGTCCAGGCACTTGTGAGTTTCTCTATTTTTTAAACCCTTTCCTTGGTCTCACACACATACAGCCAACAAAATTCTCACTCACTCCGTCACGACCACACACATGGGTCTTTATTTTGAACCTTTTTTTAAGTTATAGCAGATGGCAGGCATTTGTGATTTTTCAAAATTCACTTTTTGTCTTTTCATGTAGGCAGTGAGGCAGGTCCTCAAGCGGTATCGATGGCATCACCACTTCCCCCTCCATCCTCTTCTGCATCTCCTCCTCCTCCTCCTCCCTCACTCTCCACCCCTACATCCTCTTTCACTTTCTCATCCTTGTCTCCCTCCGGCTCCCCCACAACCTCAAAGTCAGCCTGAGGTACAGCAGCACTGTCAGTTTCCATTGCAACAGGTGGCGACTCATCCTCTTCTCCCTTGACCTCCACCTCAGAACTTTCGACTTCCTTCTTCTCCTCCACGATTGCAACAATGGGTTCGCACGGGACCTCAGCTTTGGTCTCTTCTTCGGCAGGTTCTGGCATCGAATTGGTGGGTTCATCCTCAAGTGTCGGCGTTTGAGGCTCATCGCTTGCCTGGGTGGAATCAGGTTCTGACATGATAGGCTCCTCCTTCTCCTCTTCTTTACTCGCATCATCCTGCACAATTAGCTGTGTTATAACATGGAAAAATCCATGCACTATACATGTAGATATAACTGATCAAAATTGCAATAAAAAACTTATGCCAAATCTTGTGTCATTATGTTCCATAAATAGTAAGCAGGGAGTGGTGAGGATGTTGCTCTGGGTTGATGCAGGAGAGAGATAAGTGTGGATACCGCACATGAATTAAGCAAAGTAACTGTCACAATCCGACGACATTAGGTAACATAGCAATAGTTGAGAACTCACCATTTCAATGGTGATGTGTGGTTCAAGGATGGCCTGTTCTGGAGTAGGTATGCGGTCTGAGATGGTCATCATAGTATCACTAGTGGTGACCACCTCTCCTTCCTCCTCCTCGTCTTCTTCCTCCTCCTCATCTTCCTCTTCGTCCTCTTCAGGTGCTTCCACAGCTTCCCCTGTATCCATCTCTTCTTCTTCCTCTTCCTCGTCCTCCTCATCTTCCTCTTCCTCCTTCTGACCATCCTTCAACTCTGATGCCTTCCCTTCCATTGGTACCGCCACTTCTAGGTTTATACTGGTGGTGGACTCGGATGGCTCTGGAAGCATCTCTTCCTGAGAAAAACATGGTTCTTCCTCTTCACTCTGAAATTAATGAAATAATGGGTAGTAAAACACAGATTTTAAAATGAAGTGTGTCGAACAATAATTTAGCCAACTGCAAAAGAGCCAGTCTTTCATTTACTCTGCTTGAAGAAGCAGGTTCCAGTCCAGTTTGTGAATCCTCTTCATTGTCGGGCACACTCGGTAGAAGTGGAGAAGTCGTAGCTGACAGAGCAGCAGTGCTGGTGGTTGGCACGGGGATAATGAGAGGCTCAGGCCTACTGCTCCCAGTGGGTGACATGCTGTCTAGTCCATTGAGGGTCATGTTTGGAGGTGATGACGGGATGTGTTGGGGGCTCCCGCTTTCTGGGATGCCATTCATCAAAGGCTGCAAGTCGTCATGCTTCCTTCTACAAAGGAACAACGAATTTAGTTCCATGAACTGCGCTTGAACGTCACGGCTAAATATAAGCTAGAGGCAACTCACTGGCGAGTAGGCTCCACAGTGCTGACCACCAGGATGTTCTTCTCAACACCACGCATGAACTTGTCTGTCCTCTTGTAGTGTTTGTGGGGGTCAACAACCAATTCACACAACCTCTGAATAGTGAACGGGGCTCTGCAGGTGAGAGACAATAAAGCAGTCAATATAGCACAAATAACATGCCTATAAAAATAACCACCATACAAATAATGAATGAACCAAACCTACCCTGTGAAGGAATCTAGCTGCTCAAGGATCTTGTCCCTCATGACCTCATAACAGAAAGCATCGACATTAGGGCAGGGTGGGAGGGACTCTGTGGGACAGGCTTGATGCAGCTCTCCAATGACAGCAGCCAGCTTGTGGCGCACGAGAGGCTTCACCTTTGACCAGGGGAACACCGTGTCACCTGTCTTGGCCACCTGAATCAAGTAGTCCTCCAGCAGTTTTGGGACATCTGCAGGACGCTTTTTCTCAAATTCTGCAGGCGGGAAAAGCAATTGATGATAAACACAATTTTATTACTATTACTGTACTACCACAGCGCCTCATAAAATAACAAAAAATGACATGATAGCGATAAGAGCCATTCACTATGTTTTGGACTTTTAAACCACGGTTGAGTCGTTATATGCATCTCTGGTATCTCCTTTATGCATGTACAAATGGAAGAAATAAATCCTTGTGCAATTTTTTGTGCATACATCACATTCACCTCTGAAAAAGTTAAGTCAATAAAAATGTGCAGATGTGCTTGGGTGGTATTTTTGTCCCACTGCTAGTTACTACTAATGTGCTGCTAACTTAGCAGTACCAGTGTTGAAAATGGTACTTCTAAGTTCGCAGTAACTATAGCAGTGGGACAAAAATTCCAACCCTGCCTTTTTTTACTACAAGAGTTTCACTAAATACATTCAGTTTGCTGGCTCCAACTCCTTACCAATTTGCTCGTTTTCTTTGGCACACACCCTTCCCTCGTAACAATTTGTGAATGGCCCCCAAAAACAGCAACAATTTACCCCAGGCATTGCACGGCACGAACTGAAGCTGCAGACCCGGCGACTGATAGAACAGGATGTAAATAACATTATCATGCGCTGAAGGCCACGCAATAGATTATGCTGGATGCACCCAAAATGAATCCGGCCCCCAAACAATAGGACCAGGTGCACAATAGCTCCCCCGTACGTGCCTCAGTACGCAAACATTGGCACAGGTCCAGATAACGTCACCGCCTTATTTGGGCCACCCTGGTCGTTTATGCATTACCAATTTGGGATATCGGAACTGGTCGCTAGTGTCCAACCTGATCGTGCCGAGCGTACTGTGCGGTAGTGCAGTCTAGTTGTTACTGGTACTGGCATGGCACGGTGCACCACGGTGTAGTACCCATGTGGCCATACCAGTACAATGCCCTGCCAGACGCCTCACCATTGAGCTCGTGCAGTATTTCCTCCAGGTTCTCCATGGCTTGCATCATCTGAACAGGGGCGGGCGTCCCACTCCTACTCTGCCGCGTCCCAGGTCAGTCCTCCAGGTGTGGCATGGTCTCAGGTGCCCGGGGCAGCGGAGGGACTGGCAACGGACCAGATCCTTGGCTCTTCAGAGCAGCAGGAGCCCTCCTCGCCTCTGGAGAATCATTCGGAAAGGAGAAGAGAAGAAGCCAGGCCAGCCAGCCAGCCAGTAACTCATGCCCAAAGGTTCACCTGTCCGACACCAGTTGGCGCCACGGTCGTCTACTCACAAGCTTCACCACGCGGACGGTAGGGGCGCTCGGGTCGGTTGCAAAGGGGGGCGCACATTTTCAAATTATGGTTTTTGGATCATGTTCAGGTTATATAATGTACAATTATACATAATATTTTAATTCATAAACTGGTGTCTTCAGTATGTCCTTCTTCCTTCTTCCTATTGGTTCTTTCCAGCTCGGCCACTGTTTCAGGTAGGTTCTTCCCTTTGGTTTCAGGTAAGAAGCAGCAGGCGACAGCAGCAAAGCAAGCCATTCCTCCAAATACGGCTGATGGAATTGCGTAGTGGAATGCACTCTGCCAAATTAGTTAGGCGCTTTTTATTAATTGTTTATATTGACAAGACAACTCATACTCACCAGGGAGTGGGACATGTAGGGTGATAAAATGCCACCGATTCTTGCAAACACAGATCCGGTTGCGATAGACGCAGTTCGGACCTCAGTGGGAAAGAGTTCGGCTGTGTACAGGTACACCAGGGTGAATGTCATGTCAATAAAACTACTGCATATCAGAGAGAGTACGATTGATAACCATTCCAACTCTGAAATAAATGCAGGAAATCAGTCACGTACAGTATGCATAATAGGCAAAATGGCTTGTCGGTAATATTCTAATACTGAATTAATTATACAATTAATACTGACCTTTAGGAACTGCCAGAATCAACAGCCCGGAAGCTCCTCCAATAAGAAAGCAAGCGAGAAAACTACTTCTTCTGCCTATCTTGTCCGGAATTGGGTAGAAGATGATGGCGAATTTCGTTATGGCTATTGCACCTGCATTAATTCCGTAGGTCACATATATATTGAAAGGAAGTTTTGCAAAGTGGAATGTCATTCCGTACGACACGAAGGCTAAGGCGAACCAGCAAAAGTAAATGGGAATGCTCCTCCGACGCATCTCCCTTGTACGAATGGCAGATGCGCAAGTCAAATTTATGGTGCAACAGGCTCCTGACTTTTGAGTCAATTCTACTTCTTCTTTCGTTGCATCAAATATATTCTTCAGAGTAGTTGAATTTGGTAGTTCAATTCTGTTCCACTTGGCTCCCTTCATGAGGATCTCCGCGGCCTCTGCGCGACGACCTCTGACCAGAAGCCATCTCGGGGATTCAGGGAGGACCCTTAGAAATGAAGAAATATTTTTACTGTATTGAAGACACAAGAATACCTGACTGATCATACCAGTACAAAATTCCACCAGAAAGGGTGGGAAGCCCTAATGCAATGAGCAGAGAACGCCAGTCTCTGAACAAATATGCCAAAAGGCAAGCTGCAAGTCTTCCAACAGCTGTCATTTGGTCAAAGACATATACTACCAATGTTCGTTTGTCATCAGGACACAGCTCAGCCACTGAAAATATCAGGGAAGTAAGTTCAGCAGAATGGTCAGATTCACACAGGTTGAAAACAGTTTTGATACTGATTCGTGTGACACATGTAGCAATTAAATGTACACGAAGTACACACCTAGAGAAAAGCAGCAACAATACATGCTGTACGTCATCCAGCCAAGGAAAAACCACATGATTCCTAGCATAATGTAATGAAAGGTAAACATAGTTCCCACAGTGGATATCATCATGAAAACAGTGGCCACTATAGCGCATCTGCGTCTTCCAAATCTGCAAAAAAATAAACAGTAATGTGATCTTATTTCTTATGACCAACTTTAAATTAAAATGTATACTGTACCTATCTGATAGTGGGCCTATAAATATGGAACCAACCAGGATTCCAAATACGTAAAGACTTTGGACCGTGGATAAGATGTGCAGTCGGTCGCAATACAGCTTCCACTATAAATGGCAAGAAGTGGTCATCCATGATTTTTGATGAGGACAAAAACCCACCTCGGTGACAATTGTGTTACGAAAAGTGCTGTTATCGTAGTCCCATTCTTGGCAGCTGATGATCGGCGCATCATCAAGTTCAACGTTGTTCATCTCTGAATGAAGCAATTCAGTGTAGTTTCTTTGGTACATATTGCACCTGTCATAAATCTTAGCTCCCAACTCCATACGGCTGAAAACAAGTCGAAAAAATGAATTGATCTAGATAACAATGTAAGTGAACAAGGTTACCTGGGTATAGCCACTTTTTTGATCTCGTTTGATGTCCATCCTGCTTCTGTAAGTTCTTCCACGTGACACCAATGGTCAGGAATGCCCCCGACAAAAACCAAGCCTTGTCGGTGTGACAACAATAATCCGGGGATCGAAGCCAGGAGCAACACTGCCCAATGCCATCGCCCGAAATTGCCTGCTACTCTCAATGCCTCTTCTATTTTGGCACCCATACTGTCAAGGGTGTATCCAGACTGATTCCTCTCTCCCCACTTGACAACTTCAGTCATAAACTCATCCTTTCGATTGGAGAGGTCACGTTATGTCATCTGATTCGACACGGATGTCAATAACTGATGCTGGACCAACACACCGAGAATAATATGATACGTGTTTCGAAGGACACTCAATGTCTGCATGTTAATTTTCGAAGCAATGAAGAAGCGTATGTATATGTCTTATCGCAATTTATCTGATACATTTTGCACAACTTGCCATTAATATAGACTATCAATGTCCAACTTCATGGAACTACAGTATAAGACGATAGCGTGCAAAACAATTCTGAGAAGGTTTTCTGTGCTGACCACGACCTTGTACATTAGGTCAATATACTTGCAGGCTTGCAAGGTCACTATACCATCAATGTTACTCGTCTCAAGTGCGGATGTGATACGACATAGAGACAGGCGCGGATCCAGAAATGTTTTCAGGGGGGGGGGGCA